>CAUYRH010123405.1:0-21528 GCA_963574655.1 Perodicticus potto
GCATTGTGGTGGGTGCCTGTAGTCCCAGGTATTTGGGAGGTGGAGGCAGGAGACTCGCTTGAGCCCAGGAATTGGAGGTTGCTGTGAGCTGTGATGCCATGGCACTCTCTCCAGGGTGACAGCTTGAGGCTCTGTCTCAAACAGACAAATAAACAAACAAACCACTCTCAGATATCACCTAACTCCAGTAAGAATAGTCCACATCTTAAAGTCCCAAAGCTGCAGATGCTGGCGTGAATGTGCAGAGAAGGGAACACTTCTGCACTACTGGTGGGATTGCAAGTTAATACAACCTTTATGAAAGAAGTATGGAGAATTCTCAAAGAACTAAAAGTTGCTTTTCTATTTGATCCTGCAATCCCATTACTAGGTATCTACCCAGAAGAACAAAAATCATTTTACCACAAAGACATTTGCACGAGAATGTTTATTGCAGCTCAGTTCATAATTGCCAAAGTCACGGAAGCAACCCAGATGCCCATCAACCCATGAATGGATCAACAAATTGTGGTATATGTATACCAGAGAATACTACTCAGCTATAAAAAAGATGGAAACTATATATCTTTTATGTTTACCTGGATGGAGAGGAACACATTCTTCTTAGTAAAGTATCTCAAGAATGGAAAAATAAATATCCAATGTACTCAATACTAATATGAAACCAATATATAAACAATTGCATGCTTATATGAACAATAAAACACAAAGATAGTCTTGTATGGGAGCATTGAAAAGAGAGAGAGGGGAGGAGGGAGGATGATTGGCAAAAGGAAGGAGGGTATTTGGCTGGATCTCATCTAATGAGCACAATGCGAGGGTATTCAGCACGCCTCCTGGGCGAGGGGCTCTTTTACAACTGGAACTTTACCTTGGAAGTGAGAACAATGTACTCTAAAAAGTTGTACCCTCATATTAACTTGGAATTTAAAGAGGAAAAAAAAAGAAATTTCTTTTGTTAAATAATTCCCAAAAAAAAGTCATTTCTGAGCAGAATCCTTAAAAGCCATCAAGCATTGAGAAAGCAAGTGTTCAACATTTCTCAGCTTTTTTTATGCAAGATAGGCTCTGCCTCTATAGCACTTGTGTGTGGATGACAGGGCAATATTCAGATAATGAAAATAGCAACGAAAAGACATGGTTTGTAAGAGTTTACGGACAGGAGCAGAGTTGCCCAGGATGGCTTTGAAGAAGGGGCCTTGCAGGATGATGGGGTATAAGTAGGGAAGGTGAGCAGTTCTGACAGTACCAGAGAAGTGTTGTGCATCTAAGATGGGGAAACAGAGGTGACAAAGGTACTGCGCATGGAGTGGAGGGTTTGCTGGATTCATATGTCATGATGGGACACTAAGGTGGACAGATGGTCAGGTCAGGTTCGAAGACTCTTGAAAGCCAAGTAGGAGCTTGGGCTTCAAGATGACACAGGCAATGTGGAAACTCAGACATTTTTGAGCAGTGAAGTGACACTGTGTCCCTAGTGTCTGAGTGATTCAGTTATTTATTCATCAAATCTTTATTGTGCAAAGTAGTGGGAATACAATGATGAGTTTCCAGTCTCAGAGAGGGATAAACAGCAAACAAGCAAATATAACATAGCATAGGAGACAGAACAAGGAAGTCCCAGGGGCTTTAGGGATGCAGGGATAGGGACATTCAATGCCAACGGTGGACAGGGAAGGCTTCTTCAGGGAAGTGACATTCAAACTGAGACCTGATCTAAAGTACACCAATTTAAACTTTAGTCAGGAGTGTACACAAATACCCCAATTGTGGTGGTCTGGAGGAGTCTCACCAGTTCCCTCCAGCCTGTTGGTGTGGAGCCTTGGGTAGGACTCAGGTTAAAAGAGCCAGAACCCACTTGCCTTTGCCATCTACAGTGCCCTGCAACCTCCTCAGACCTGTTCCTTGCACCCCTGGCCCAATATACACTGAACACAGAGGTTGAGTAACCCACTGCCTGCCCTGCAGCTCTATCCCTTGAACTGTGACATGGAGAGAGCTACCCGGGCCCTTCTACTGGCCCTTCTTGGAAGCCATGGACCTGATAAAGATGATCCCTTCTGATATGACAGGGAAGGTCTGCAGTTTGGTGGGATGATCTTCAGAGGGCTCCTGTGCATCGCTGGATCAGGATCACTCTGGCCCTGGAATGGCAAAGACGAATGTAAGGACAATCAGAAGCTCGGCCCCTTGCCTGAGAAGGCCACCCCTTTGCTCACTCCAGGCTCTCCCAGTACCTCCTGAACACAGGACAAGCCCTCCCCACCCCCCAAGATTACCGTCCTTGCCCCTTCCCCTGGGAGACCTTGCCCTCTGGGATGGACTTTCTTCCCGAGGGCAGGCTGTTAGGCTCCCTTCTGATCAGGAGGATGTCCAAAACTTATTTACAGATTAAACTGGTCCCAAGGCTCCCTCCCCCACCCAAAACAATACATATATACATACAAAAAAATACACATTTTAAGAAAGAAAAGAACTGGCTTGGCACCCGTGGCTCAACAGGCTAAGGCACCAGCCATGTACACCTGAGCTGGCGGGTTCAAATCCAGCCCAGGCCCGCCAAACAACAATGACGGTTACAACCAAAAAATGGCTGGGCTTTGTGGCGAGCCCCTGTGGTCCCAGCTACTTGGGAGGCAGAGGCAAAAGACTCGCTTGAGCCCAGGAATTGGAGGTTGCTGTGAGCTGTAATGCCACGGCACTCTATCCAGGGTGACAGCTTGGGCTCTGTCTCAAAAAAAAAAAAAAAAAGAAAAGAACTGTATTAAAATTGTTATACTCAGTATATACCAATAACGTTTGTTATCTTGTATCTCTTGTAGCTGCGGAAGTCAAATATGACTTGAGTATTACAATTTAATACAGTTTTTTCTTTTTTGAAATGTGTATAAATTTTTTGCATCCTCTGTTATATACATACACACACACACCAATTGTCACAACGATAATTTGCATGAAACCAAATATGCCCATATTATTATGTGTGGCTTATAAGCTTCCTCTTTGTCAAGCTTAGTTCCACATCCCTGTTTCACATGCCCCCTCTATTCTCCTCCTTGGTTGTGAAAATAAACCTATATTTTCCATTAATATGGAATTTGGATTTCTAATCCATATGGAAATTGTTTTGTATGCTGTCTGATGAGAATATCTAACTACATTTTTTCTAATAGATAGGTAGCAAAAAATTAAATAAATTAGCTAACACCTGAAATATTCCAGCCTGGAAACAACAAACCACCTGGATCCTCACAGTTAAAGCTTACCCCAGGGTTCCATAAACAGGTTATAGATGATTAGTGCTGCATTCAAGAACATGGACTGTTGAGCGATACTTCTGGGACCCAAGCCCTGCTATGAACTATGTGAACTTGGACAATTGAGGTAAACTAAGCCATAATTTCCAAGATGTAGAAACAGAACAGTAACAGGCCCAGCCTCCTAGGATGATGCATGCATGGCACTTTGTATCAGCCTCACACACAGTAAGTGTTATGATCAGCCTGACTTTCACCAGGAATACAGGAACCGAGAATTTCAAAGGCATGAAATTTAATGCAGAGATTTGGTTACCGACGGATGGAAATCAAAAAGGAGATGGTAAAGCAACCAGAGAGGAGCAACTATAGGAAGTTAACTGCCACCCCAGGCTGGAGGAACAAAGAGTTTTCTGGATCCCAGGCTCCAGGGCTTCCTGCAGCAGCTAGACCCACACCAGGGTCTGCCTGGAAGAACTGGAGTCAGTGCCTGCTCCAGGGCCTATTTCCAGTGGTGATGGGAGAAAAGATACAACTCTTTCATGAACATGATCCAGCTGAGCTGGGCAACTTGATATTGCAGAAAATTGATATTTGATAGGTTATCTCAGGGAGAAAGACAGTACTTGGCATCTCCCCTGTTCCTAAAAGCAACCAATTTTCCTGTGAGTTATCCTGAGTCCTGGCAGGAAAGTGGACACAGGCAAAATATAGCTACTAAAACTTAAATAATGCAGTGGACCAAGCACTGTGATAAAGGTTGTACATGGTCCTGTGGGAATGCAGAGGAAGGGACAAACAGAACCTTTGAGTTTGGATTTCATAGTCTGTGACACAGCTGCCCAAGTCATCTCAAGTAGGAGATGATAAGAAAAAAATCTCACAGTTTTTAGAAGACCCTGGATCACATAAAATGTGTTCAGCTGCCAGTGACTGACCAATACTGATTTAAGCAGTAAAGGTTATAAAGTGCCCTGCGCAGCTATAGAAGTCTAGGAGTAGGTGCTTCTGAGCTCACTCTAGCAGTTCCTTGATGTGATTTTGGACTCAGGCTGTCTTGACATTTTTGGTTTTCACATTTTCAGATTGCAGGTACTGTCTTCCCTTTGGTACCAACATGGCTGCTGCCACCCTGGTGGACAAGTCATTTAAACTTTCTGGATCTCCATTTCTTTTCTATCCTTAAAATTAGACATGTGATTAAAGGATGAGTCAGATCCCTTTTAGATATAGCTTTCTCTTATCCCCACTTCTATGCTCTGATGGTGGTTTAACCCAGTAGACCTGTGTGCACCACACTCACCTGAAAGCTGAGTTAAAGAACAATGTTTCTGATTCAGCAGGTCTGGTGTGAGGCCTGAGAATTCACAAGTTCTAATAAATTCTAACTTCTAACAAGTACCCAGATGTTGATGAAGATGCTGGTCCAAAGGTCCCTCTTTGAGAACCACTGGTTAATCTATATGAGTGTCAGCTTCCTTACACTATAAAATGAGGAGGTAGCTTTTCAGGAGGGATCGTGATAACTCTGGATAACTGCCAGAATCTTCGGGGAGGTTTTTTGGAAATACATATCATTAGGCTGCACCCCTAGAGATTCTGATGCAGTGTATCTGGGTTTTTTATTAAATACCTTGCCGGGTAACTATCATATTTCACAAGTCTGGAAATTACAGACTAAGATCATCTTTAAGATTCTTCTAGCTCCAAATTTTATTTTTATTTATTATTATTTTTCGAGACAGAGACTCAAGCTGGGTAGAGTGCCGTATCACCCTAGGTAGAGTGCCGTGTCACCCTAGGTAGAGTGCCGTGTCATCACAGCTCGCAGCAACCTCCAACTCCTGGGTTTAAGCTATTCTTTTGCCTCAGCCTCCCAAGTAGCTGGGACCATAGCCGCTGGCTGTTGTTTGGTTGTAGTTGTCGTTGTTTGGCAGGCCTGGGCTGGATTCAAACCCGCCAGCTCCAGTATGTGGCTTCCACTTTAGCCGCTTGAGCTACACGTGCCTAGCCTAGCTCCAAATTTTAAAAGCAAGGTCACCAGTTATAGCAACCTAGATAGTCAAAAAGGAAAAATAACCACAAAAGATGCCTTATTTTTCCTCCAATTTTATAGACACTTGTGGATCAATATTTTTTATTTGTTTAAACATCTCCCATGCTGGGAGTGGAGGGGAGCTGGACATTTACTATAGTAGACACTATAGAAATCTTTGAAGGAGGAGTGAAAATCCCAACTCCTCTGAAAACCTTCCCTACCTGCCTCTTTCTAGATATAAATAATCTCTCTACTCTTACCTCTCTTAGCATTTACCTATGTTAATAATATTACTTTATTATATATGTATTATTTAGTTATTTTTATCTATTAAATGGATAGAGGTTTTTACAAATCAAACATTAAAAGGTTGCAAAACAGACTCCCACCATCCTCCCAGGCTCCCTTCCCAGAGGCACCTTTAGCTCTCTTGTCTGCTTCTTCAGGTGTTTACCTCCATATTTCTCCTATGAATCACCTATAAGACTCAAGGGTTCTACTACTTGATTTTTGGTTTCCCCATGTTCAGCAGCGTTTATCAACTTCCCTTAATGATAGCTGAGGCTCTTGTTTTCTTAAGCCATTTAATGTACTGTGATTATATGTT
Source organism: Perodicticus potto (assembly GCA_963574655.1). NCBI lineage: Eukaryota > Metazoa > Chordata > Mammalia > Primates > Lorisidae > Perodicticus > Perodicticus potto. The sequence continues at coordinate 5,903 of CAUYRH010123405.1, forward strand.
TGATTTTCCCCACAATTATCTTTTTCATATTTAATAACAGCCTTCATTTTTTTTTAATTTTTGACAAATGCTTCAATAAATCTGTCAAATTGATCAATTAATTTTTGCAAACTTTTAAATAGATCACATTTGACACGGAGTCTCCCTCCTGCAGCCGCCATCCTCCAGCTGCACCTGAAACTGGGAGCTCTTTGCCACACGCCTGTCCTCCTGATGGAGTCTTCCAGGTTTGCTCTTGTGTTGAGCCCCTGTTTCCAGAATCCCATGTCTTCCTCTTTTTTTGTTTTTTTCTAGAACTCTGTTATACAGATATTGGACCTTCTGGATTGATCTTCTGCACTGGGGCTGTCCAATAGGGTAACCCCCCAGCCACTGTGGCTGTCAAACACTTGAAACATAGATTGTCCAGATGGAAGCATGCTGTAAGACTTATACTATGAAAAACAAGATTGTAAAGATTTAATTAATAATTTTTATTGATTCCATGTTGATATTTTCTTGGGTTTATTGAATTAAATAGCATAAATTACTAAAATTAATCCTACCTGTTTTTCTGACCTTTTTAATGAAGCTACTGGAAAAATTAAGTTACAAATGTAGCTTATGATGTATTTCCATTGCATTACCACTGCTGAGGTATGTATTATCTTCTCTGTTCTATATTCTATCTCTTTACTTGTTCTGTTTTCTGGGAAATTTCATCCATTTCACCTTCTAATCCTTCTACTGAACTTTTTGTTTAAGCTATCATCTTTTCAATTTCTAAGTGCACTTTATTTGATCTCTTAGCCTTCATTTTTTTTATACTTGTTTTATGAATAAAGAATTTTCTTGTCTTTCTGACTTTTAATTCTAGTTCTCTTGACATTTTATTCTGCTATTTATACTATTCTAATTTCTTGCAGTCTTCTTTATTCTCTTGGTTTGGTCTCTATCTTTCACTTGGTGACTTTCCTCAAGTGTCTAATGCTTCTTGGCTATTCGTTCACATTCAAGAGATACCAGAAAGCTGCCTGGAAATGCTGTGTGCATTGGCTTTTTTTTTTTTTTTTTTTTTGTAGAGACAGAGTCTCACTTTATCACCCTCAGTAGAGTGCTGTGGCGTCACACAACTCACAGCAACCTCCAACTCCTGGGCTTAGGTGATTCTCTTGCCTCAGCCTCCCGAGTCGCTGGGACTACAGGCACCCTCCCTGCATTGGCTTATTTACTGACTTTTTGTGTCTGTGGGTTGATGAGGTGGAAAGCTTAAACTTTCATAGAGACACTACAACCATCACCACCACCACCCGCCAACTCTCAAGTTTGTGGAGGCTTTTTCTCTGGCTCTGTACTCTTTTATTTCCCTAGAGAAGAATCCTCCCAGGTGCTCTCTTTTGGGAATGGGAGAAAGATTGGAAGTCATGTGTCCACTTTTCACTTAATTCTACTGTTTTCAGTGCCTACCCTTCCCTGGCCTCTCTGATTTGTTTCCAAATCTAGATTGCGTTAGGCTCAATCTCTCTAGAGACTTTTGGTTTCTTGGCAAAGTTGAGATGTCACCTGACTGAGTGCCGGTATCAGAAAGAGTGTGAAACTACTTCCAACCCTGGTCCTCACTTCTTCTTACAAGTGTCTCCTGTAAGCACTTAGGTTATCATTTTCTCTTTCCTGCTAAGTCTGTTACCACTGCTTTCTGTTTTCCATCTTTTAAAAACTGTGATTAAATCATTATCTACTATTATCTCCTGTCCTGTTCTTTTTGTCCTTGTGGGTCATTTAAAGTTCTTTCAGTATTTTCTTTGTAGGGATTTAGTAAAGAAAGGAGATCAACACATGTGGCCCATTTCCTTATCTGTACCCAGAACCCTGGTTTCTATCCTGCCCTCTGGTTATTTAGTGATTTTTTTTTCAAGTTTTTACAATAATCTTTATTTTTTAAAGTTAATATATGCAGTATAGGAAACTGAAAAACACAAGAAGCAAAGAACAAAGTCATCCACAATCACAAGCAGTTTATAGTTTGACACATCCTTCCAGATCCCAAGTGTACATACAAAATATCCGATTTTCTGGGATTGAGATTGCACATTATGTATCATGCTTTTTCACACATCATGAATATTTACCAATCCAAAATCTCAAAGCTCTATGAGTATTTTAATAACCAAGAATACACTACACCAACTCAATCTGTTAGGAAAGAGTGTAATCCTGCCTTTCTTGGGACGATGCCTGGCTATTTTTTAAAGAGGAAGTCTCGCACTGCCTCAGGCTGGTCTTGAATTGAACTCAGGCAATCCACCTGCTTCAGCCTCCCGAGTGCTCGGATTACAGGCAGAATTGTTCACATGCAGAACATTGTTATGAAATTTGGTCCTTACCATGCTCATGAAAGGTAATGGTGGGAGGTGTGCCCAGGTCACACTGCTGGAGAGGGGCAGATTAGGAACTGAATGGGTTTAGCCTGCCTCCCCTTCCAGTGCTCCCCTGGGGGCCTGCTGCTTCCCTCCTTCAGGGCTGGGGCTGTAGATTGGGCCTCTGACAGGTGGGGCTCTGGGGCTGCCTCCAGGCAACAGTGCCTTTGGAAGGGCCCCTGGGCCCCAGCTCTGATGGCTAGAGTGGTGGGACACAGAGCTGCCTGTCTTGCCTCTGTTTGGCCAGAAGGGGGCTCTGGGGCCAGGTTTTCTCCCCCTTGGGCTGGAGCTGCAAGGATTCACAGCAGTCCCAGCACACTGAGTTTTTCTGGAAATGCTGGTCAGGGAGGGTCTCTGGCAGGCTTGGAGGCCTCCAGAGGGGGTGCAGCTTTGCACTTTATAATTCCATTCCAGAAGTTCCTCCCTTCTCTCAGTTAGGAAGTCCTTCCAGGGCGGCGCCTGTGGCTTAAGGAGTAGGGAGCCGGCCCCATATGCTGGAGGTGGGGGTTTAAACCCAGCCCCGCTCAAAAAAAAAAAAAAAGAAAGTCCTTCTAGTTGTCTACCCTCCATTTCTACTGCTACCAGGGGGAAGAGATGGTGCGGAGTGAACCACTCTTCTTTTATCGTGTTACTAATCCTCCACCCAAGGTTGGAGTGAAGTGCTTGTTCTTGTCTCTTGTCTCTAGTCCCTGATTGCAGAGCTCTGCTCTCCTGTCATTGCTGAGGACGGAATAGACAGCAGCAGGGAAGATGGAAGCCAGACATCAGGAAGGACTTCTGACAGGAGCGTGGGCTATTTGGTTTGGGTATCTTAGAGAGGCTGAACACAGGGAAGTTGTCCGTTCACTGGGCTAAGGCTCTCGTTCTGCAGGGTTGGGGAACTTCCTCTGTGAGCCACAGCCTCCACCCGTACTTCCTTGTGCAGGGAGGGAACTTGGCATGGTTACTGCATCTCCGAGCCTCAGAGAACCAGGCATATTGCTTCTTGGGCTCATGGGACAGGGACGAGATCCGTGTGGGGACTTTCAAAGTGGTGGAAAGTAAGACACTTGAATCACTCTATCCGCTGGCTGGGGACTGATGGCAGAAGGAAGGATGAAATGACAGAGCAGTTTTCTGCATCTGTTTACGTGTGTCTTCAGAGCCCCAGTTGGGTCTTCAGAGTCTAACACTGAATATTATCAACCTATCAGGCAAAGACTGAGTAGATGCAGGAGGGACCCCTCCTGGAGTGGAGGTGACACAACAACTCCACACTCCAACTCCACCCCGACAGGGTGTGGAGATCTGGTACACTCTGCACCCTTGGCTTTCCAAGTGGGGGGAGAATTGTCCCTGCTTCTTTTGTCTGTCTTCAATGTTGAGAGGGCCCTGGGACCGTGGCAAGTGCAAGGATCAGACCCCACCTCAGGGAGGCAAATCCCCTTTCCCCAGTGCCTGTGTCTGCAGGGAAGGGCAGGAATAATAGCTCCGACCTCTGGGGGTTGTTGGGAGACAGCCTATGTGAAAAGGCCTCAGGGGACACAGCTCAGTAGGTGCTCCCTGCCCGGCCTCACTTGTTCCTGGAGGATGAGAGATGTGCCCATTTCCCAGATAGGAAAATGGGGACAGGAATGACACTAAGACCCATGGCCAGGACTACTTTTTTTTTTTCAGAGACAGAGTCTCATTTTGTCACCCTTGGTAGAGTGCTGTGGCATCACAGCTCACAGCAACTTCCAACTCCTGGGCTTAGGCCATTCTCTTGCCTCAGCCTCCTGAGTAGCTGGGACTACAGGCGCCCGCCACAACGCCCGGCTATTTTTTGTTGCAGTGTGGCCGGGGCAGGGTTTGAACCCGCTACCCTTGGTGTATGGGGCTGGGGCCCTACTTGCTGAGCCACCACCAGGACTTCTGCTGGACATGAGGACACACTCAGAGTCAGAAGCTTGTCCTCTCCTTCCCCCACCTTCCTCCTGCTTCCTCCCTCCTTCCCTCTCCCTCCTGCCCACCTGCCTTTTCTTCTTTCTGCCCCACACCTCCCTTTTTCCTGCCTTTTCTTTGTTCTTCCTTTCTCCTTCTTCCCTCCTGATCTTGGGCTTTGCTTCTAATTTCCTGTTCCTCTACTTTCCTCTCTCAATTCATTCATTCATTTACTAAGCATTAAGTTAGGTGACTTACTTATTATTTAGGGCTTATTTTGAAAATTGGATAATGTCCACACCCCTGGATCATCTCCTGAGACTTCCTTTCTGGCATATTTCCTCAATGTCTTGGTCTTTCTTTCTGACCTCAGTAGGTCGATGCTTCTGTTCTGTGGGCTTGGGATGGGGAAGGAAGGTGGTAATGAAGGTTCAATGAAATAATGTGTGCCCATGTCTATGTGTGTTCTGAGGAAAGAACTGACCAGAACATGGTGGTCCCTGCCCTTGAAGGACCTGTGGTTGAGGAGGCTGGGCTGTCAGCAGCAGTGTGACAAGTGCTGTCTCAGAGGCGTAAACATGGTGTTGGGGTGCTAAGGGAGAATGCCAAGAAATGCTGCATGTAGGAGGTTAGAGTTGAGATGGGTTTTGAGGGATAAGCTGGAGTTTGCCAGGCACATAAGGGGGTAGAAGGGCAGTCCTATCAGAGGCACCACCACAGGGAAAGAGGTGATGCTAAGAAAAGGCAAGGAGAATTTAGGGAACTGCAAATAGTTCTGTATGGATGAAGGCCAGGAGTTTATGGGGACTAAAATCCCAAACCCAAAGATGAGCCACAATACCTCCTAGTAAGCTCATCAGCCATCCAGAACAGCATGCTGCTCCCGTTGCCCCCTGCTACGTGAATGACAGGTGAGGGTGGGAGCTGGGGATGCTGAGTGCCCTGGGCCTCTATCTGCTCCCTACCTGCTGGCTCTCTTGCCCTGAGAAACTTACTTAACTGATCCTGGGCCTCAGCTGCCTCACCTATAAAATGGTGATGGCGAAGCATTATCTTCCTAAAGATGAGTGGTAAGACAGATTGTGGTTTCTTGTTGTGCCTTCCAACCTTAGGAGCTATAGTTTCTGATCACTTTGAGCTTGTGTGATCCGGGAAGCCTTCATGGAAGAGAAGGGCTTGGTGCCTGGCCTTAGAAGATGAGCAAAGATTGAGCCAAATAGAGAGGAGAGGGGAACCCTGGGGGAACAAGCAGGACAAAGGTCAGTAGCAGGACACTGAGAGTCATTTTTGGAGGACAGCGTGTCTAGCTGGCTTTTGGGGTTGAAAGGCTGACACTAAGGTAGGGGACAAGGCACCAGGACATGTGACTTGTGCTGTCAGGAGGTGCATGACAGACATGTATGAGCATCAGTATGTGAACCCCTCCCCACCCTGCCCCCCACCTCAAGCCTCATTGGGCCAGACTGAGCTGGCAAGAGCCTGGAATTAGAGGGACAGGGTCTATGGAGATGAGTGGGAATCAGGGACATGCAGATAGCATGTAAATCAGCCATACTCTGTGCACCAGTGTTTGGGGTCTGTTTTGTCGGGGGACCTGGGCCCTTTACCTTCCCTGCCAGGGCTTCTCTTCTCTCACCAGCCAAGCCTGGCTAGACATGGCTCATAGTCCTTTCTGAACTCTGCTTTGTCCAGGCCCAGGGGCTGTTTCCACTGCTGGAGCCCTACTCCCGCTGTCAGCCCTTGGGGGACTGGCCCAGTCCTGGTGGGAGCTTCCCAAAGCCTGCAGGGAGTGTCTGAATTTCTCTGAAAGGGAGACTGAAGGGCAGGTCAGAAAGATGACCTGAGACAGAGGGAGTGATTGGGATAGGGTCACAGACAGAAAGGTAGGGGACAGAGTGTTGAGAGTACTGAGGAAAAGAGAGATTCCCAGGGAAATGGATAGATGCAGATCCAGTGAGCAAAAAGAACCCCAGAGACCCCGAAGGACACATTCCAGCAGAGGCTCTGAGTGACAGAGACAGGCGGAGAGAGCTGTTCTGATGCAGACGGCCCTACCAGTGCCTCTGTCGGCTTTCTCCTGCCTGTCAGCCCATCCCTGGCTGATGGTCCCTTTGTCCGTCTAGCTTTTTGTTTGTCTCTTTATGTGCCTGTCTCCTTCCTAGTTTCCTTTTTCTTTCTCCTGTGCTGTCTGTCTCTTGGTCCAGACCTGTCTGTCTGCCATTGCCCTTTGTCTGTCCATCTCTGCATGGAGAAGAAACTGCCTGGGTCCAGGCTTGTCTCCTAGTTTTGGAAACCTTCCTGCTTTTCCTTCTGACTTTGGGTATCAATTTCCTCCTTTCTAGGGTGGCTCCACCCTCTGCCTCCTATCATGTTTACAAGCCTTAGGAAAGGAGAGCAGTAACTGTATTTATGGTTGCTTGGACATCCTGACAAAAGGTTTAATGCACTTGAGGAGCAACATCGCCTTTCAACCTTGTAAGGATGAAACGAGAAGAAAATAATGACTGCAGCATGAGGCACAGTGGTTAGATATTCAGAGGGACTTCCCCAGTGGGACCTATGGAAAATGTTAGAGCAGGTCAGCTGAGAGGTTAAGTGACCACTTTCATAATCTCCTGTGGGGGAGCCCCATGGTAGGAGGATGGGCAACATGACCTTCCCTAGTCTGTGTGGTCTTAGGAAAGGTCTTTTGATGTTGTGAGGTAGCAGTGACTTGCATGAGGAGGCTAAGGTACAACCCTTGCCATCATCTATCCTGGGCTCCCACCTGTACAACCTCTCAGGTGTCTGGGGAGGAGGCCCTGAGGGTACATGAGTGTGGAGCAAGAGTGCCATCTATCCCTCCACCTCCACCCTGTTTCCTCACAATCTTCCTAAGCTGAAGACCACCCCGCCCTCGCCCCCCGACAATACATGAGAGATGGCTGCTGGGGACGGAGTGATGTATGTAATGCAGATAAAATGTCAGCAATTCTAAATGGGTCCGGAGATGCAGCCATGGAGGGGGGGGTGGAGGGAGAGAGGGCGGAGCAGGGGGGACGAGAGGAAGGGAAAATGAGATGTGGTCCTCACCAGGGACAGCAGCAGGGGCAGACACCCTCCTCCCCCCAGCAAAGGCCAGAGGAGGGGTGGGCCCAGGAGGCAGGAACCCAAATGAGATTTTGAAGAGGGAGCTGGAGGGTGGGGGGTGGAAGGGAGGAGGAGGCGGGCGGGGGCTCTGGGGCCGGAGCTGCTGATGTATAGCGGTTTCATAACTTCCTCAGTATTAAAGGCAGGTTCATGGGGAGGGCAGCGCCATTAATCACCAGGCTGAATGGGGCTGGGATTTGCTGAGAGGCGCGCTTGCTGTCTGCTGCGCCTGCCTGGTTCAGGGTGGGAGGGGGCAGGCAGGGATGCCCCTCCTGAACTATGGGGTAACACCCCAGGATGCTATTCTGGGTCTTGGGCAACTGGGTCCTTGCTGGTAGAGGGGGATGCCGGGGGCTGGGGACCCTGGCAAGGAAAAGAGAAAAATGGCAAGGAGAAGAGAAAAATGAGGAGGGTTGTGGCATGGGCTAGAAGAGGGTCAGAGGCTTGGGGGAGATATGGGGAAGGCAGAAGCTGAGGGAAGCCTAGAGGAGAAAAACTGGGGAAGGAGAATTGTGCATTTGAACGTGAAATTGATCACATGTAAATATAATGCAAATGACATGCAAATGAGCACAGGATTTCTTCGGGTCCTCGGCTCAGGCATTATCTCTCCTGGACCGAGAATCAGGGCCAATTTGCATCCAGTCTTATACCCAGTGCCTTGTATCTTCATTGTTAATATTTTCAGAGGAAGAACTCAGGTCTCACTTGTTAAGGGGGTGGTGGAGCCAAGGTGGGGTTGGTCCTTCAGGCTCCCTGGGAAAGGATGAGACCCACCCTGGGAGTGGGAACACTAGGAAAGTTGACATGCCTGAGTGATAATGAGGGAGCTGAGTGGCAGAACTCCTGTACTGCATGCCTGAACTGATGGGGGTCAGAGAGGTAGAGACTCAACAGTGAGGCAGAAGGATGGAGAAAGCCAGACACATCCTCACAGCCTATCCTGCAGACTCTGAGCAGATAAAATGAGGATGCATCAATGAGGTAGGCATTGTCATCCTCTTTTCCTCATGAAGAACGAAAAGATTGGCCCAAGGTTCAGAGAATGACCTTCCTAAGGTAACAGTGCTGGTAAGTGCCAGATCACCAACTCCAAGTTTCCTTGAAAATTCAGTGCTTGTTTCAACCTGCTATAGAGTATCTCTGGTGGGATAAAACAAAAGCAGGGGGCAGACTTTCATGTTTTCCACAGAGTATTTTTTTTTTTTTTTTGAGACAGAGCCTCAAGCTATCGCCCTTGGTAGAGTGCCGTGGCATCACAGCTCACAGCAGCCTCCAACTCCTGGGCTTAAGCGATTCTCTTGCCTCAGCCTTCCAAGTAGCTGGGACTACAGGCACCCACCACGATGCCTGGCTATTTTTTGGTTGTAGTTGTCATTGTTGTTTGGCAGGCCTGGGCTGGATTTGAACCCGCCAGCTCTGGTGTATGTGGCTGATCCTTAGCTGCTTGAGCTACAGGCACCAAGCCTTCCACAGGTATTATTTCTGAGCACCTAATAGGTACAAGGCAGGGGCCCTGTGCTCAGGAGAAAGAAGACTAAACACAGTTTATCAGGGCCATAGGCATTTTAACAGTTGGTGACAAGGGTCACCAGGGAGGTACAAGCAAAGGGAAGATAAGGGAACACTTCCAAGGGAAGTGGCAATTCACATGGGTCTTGGGGAGTGAGTGGAATGTATTTGATGGCAGAGATGGGGTGGAAGAATGCCCCAGGCAAAGGGACAACGTGGGCCACTGTATAAAGGCAGGAGAGGATGAGTAAGACAGCTTTCCCAGGTGCTGGTGTCGAGCATGTGGACAGTAAGCTGAGGTGGGAGGCCTGGAAGGTTGAGCCAGGGATGTGGAAGTTACCCTGTGGGCAGTGGGACTAGGGAAGAGGGGAAATTGTTCATTCAATCATTGAATCAGTCAACAGACATTTATGGTACACTAGCCATGCAGCAGGGCTATCCTGGTGGCTCAGGATGCAAAGATAAGACGTAGTCTTTCTCTTCAGGAAGTTGTTGGTGGCAGTTCCCTCCCCAGTAAAATGGGGAGAGAATAGTATGTTCCTCAAAGTGTTGTGGGGGTTAAGTGAGGGAATCTACATAAAGTACTGGGGGTGGAGTCCAGTGTGGAAGAAGCACTCAGTAAAGGTTGGTTAGTTATGGTTATCATCTTTATCACTAATTTTTTTTTTTTTGAGACAGCCTCATTCTGTTGCCCTTGGTGGAGTACTGTAGAGTCATAGCTCACAGCAACTTCAAACTCACTCAAGCTATCCTCTTGCATCAGCCTCTTGAGTAGCTGGGACTACAGGCACCTGCCACAACAACGGCTATTTTTAGAGACAGGGTTCTTGCTCTTGATCAGTGGGTTCTCAACCTTCCTAATGCCGCGGCCCTTTAATACAGTTCCTGTGGGTCGAGACCCACAGGTTGAGAATGGCTGCTCTTGATCAAGCTAGTCTCAAACTCCTAGCTCGGGCAATCCACCTGCCTTGGCCTCCCAGAGTGCTAGAATTACAGGCGTGAGCCAGGCATCCTTATCACTATTTGGGAGGGTGTGGGACAGGAGTCAGCAGTCCACTGCAAAATTTGGTAAGAGATGAGTGGAGTAGTATAGGTAAGATAGAGGGGATATGTTCAGAAGGGCTACAGAAACAAGAGAAAGCAAATAACAGAGCCAGGACAGGGGAAAGGAAAGTTGTCTGGGTGAATTGCAGGAGAGGAGCAGGGTTCAGAAGACTCATTCCTGGTTCAAGTTCCTGCTCTGTTGCTGGGACCAGTGCAGGGCAGGGCCTGGGTGTTGAGCACGCTGGAAGCTGGGATTTTTGGGTCTCCTTCCCACTTGGTTACTTGGCCCCTCTCCCAGACTCATCTTGACTTCTCTCCCTAATTGCTGAATTCAGCTCAACCAGTCGGAGATGCTCCTCCCATTCTGCCAAAAGTCTAATTTCCATCCTTCCTGGGCAGGTCTCGGGGATCAGTGCAGGCCCCTTGGCTGTCTGTCTGAGTCTGTGTGGTCCCCTCAGGATAATTGCTGTGGACAACTCTAACACCACTCAGACAGATTGTCCGGCCTCCTGGCCCCGACATCTCCCACTACTGCATCAAGCCAAATTACTCAGCCGCCCCCTAAGCCCCGGGCTCTGGTGAAATCCGATTAGTGAGAAGAGAGCTGCGCTGAGCTGACAGCTCCTCCGATAATTGCTTCCCAAGTAAGTGATGCAAATCAGCCCATCTAGCCCGCTCCTGCTCCTCTCCTGGGGACCCTGGCATCCAGGCCCCAGGAGATGAAGGCCACCTGAGTTGGGGAAACTTGGAAGCTGTCACCTGTCTCTAGTTAAGTGGGCATCAACCAAAAGGCAGGGACCACTAGCTCTTCATTTCTGTCCTAACTGAGAGAGTATTACTCTGCCCCCTTATTCTGACCCTTGGAGAAGAATCCTATGTACCCATTTCCCAGTAAGGAAGAAGGCAGAGCTATACAGACACAGAGACTGGGAGATGGATGAACCTGTTAAGGAACAAAAGGATAAAGTCACAGCCTAGCGCCCCTGGGTCCTGTAGCACCTACAGATAGCTTTCTCTGTTTGTGAGTCCCCCTTCCAGCAGGCTGGGGGAGACATGAAGGGTTTAGTCTCCAGAGAGCAGGAATGGGGCTGTGATACAACACATCTCCAGAGGCTTGAGGAGTCTGATGAATTCTTGAGACTTTTGTGCCTGGGCCACAAACATGTACTTGGGATATAGTGGCCTTAGCTCACCTCATACATCAAGGACCTCTCTCCCCTTCCCTAAATCGGAGCACTATAAAGGGCCTCTCCCTTTATGCATTTCTTTCCTACATCTTTACCTCAAGCTCTTTCTTTTTCTTTCTTTCTTTCTTTTTTTTTTTTTTTTGAGACAGGGTTTTACTTTGTCATCCAGGCTGAAGTTCAGGCTTGGGCTCATTGTAGGTCACTGCAATCTCAAAATTCTAGGCTCACATAATCCTCCTGCCTCAGCCTCCCAAGTATCTGGGACTATAGGCACCTGCCACCATGCAGGGCTAATTTTTTTTTTTTTTTCATTTATGTGCAGAGACGGAATCTTGCTGTTGCTCAGGCTGATCTCTAACTCCAGCCCTCAAGCGATTTTTCCACCTTGGCCTCCCAGAGTGCTAGGATTACAGAGGTGAGGTATTGGGCTAGCCTCAAGATCTTTCTTTCTCTGATTCATCCCATCTCCTGGTGACCTGGAGATCTGAAGAGTGTTTTCCTTGAGTTCCTGAATTTCCAATCTCCAAACCTAGCCCTGTATGCAGGTCATTGTCTTTGTAGAAATCCCTAAGGATGAGTTGCCCAATCTTGTTCTCTGTGCTTGTGTTTCTGATATGGCTGTATGGCCTGGAACTTGGGTATTCAGATTGATGAATGCTTAAGACCCTGGCCATGTTCATAACAACATATATCCTTTATGGAGCACAAATTCTGTGCTAAGCACTATTTAAGCTCCTTCTGTAATTAAGTCATTTAATTATCACAAAAGAAGACACAGATTTACAATGACTATCCCATTTTACAGCTGAGATAACTGAAGCACAGAGAAATTAAGTAACATGCCCAAAGCTGCTACTACTAAGTGGCAGAGTAGGGATTCAAATCCAGCAGCCTGACTCCAGACAGTCCACCACACTCCTGAGTCCTGTGCTCTGTTACCTTTCCTTTCCAAAGCTCTTTCGCTGTTTGTTGGGCTGACTGAGAGAGGTTCCAGGGTAGAAGTTGGGGAAGATGGCTACACCAAAGTTAAATCGGAACCCATTTGGGGTTCCCCAGGTCAAAGGCAGTGAATGAAAGCTGACCAAGTGACAACTGGTACCTAGGGAGGGAGAAACCTGGCCTTCACCTTCTCCAATTCCTAGTCTTTGTTTTCCGCAGCTGGAGGCCCAGCAGCTTAGATAGGCCTTCTTTAGGAGAAGCATAGAGGCAGAGGAAATGCTGAAAAATCTGTCTAGGAACCAAGGGAGCTGCAGTCAGAGCTAGGACCTCCAGAGGCCGATAGATGGCGCTCATGGCCCAACACAGCCCCAGCAGCCAGAGGAAAGGAAAGGAAAACAAGTGAGCAGGTTAACTCCTTCCCTCCCAGGCTCAGACTAGAAGAGCAGGCTAGTGGGCTGCTCAGGGCCCTTCTCAGGCCAGGTGACCCAACTTTCTAGCCTCTTATCTAGATACAACCTGCATCTGTGTCTGCTCCTGGCCTCCGAGGCTCTGTCCATAAATCACTGACAGCTAGCCTCTTGAGGACTCCTCCAGAACCAGGAAACTAAGAAATAGACAAGGCTGGTTCAGAGGGCTGTGCCCAGTTTCTGGGTCTCTGTTCAGAGCATGCCACTTCAGGAGATCTCCTCACCTCCACCTTTCCTGAGAGTGACTTACCAGTTGAGGAAGAGCAGTATAGGCTAGAGAAGGCACCCAAACTCCTCTGGGGTCAGCTACAGGGACTCACTGTAGGCTGCCCAAGCCTTAGTTTTTCCGCATGTCTGGACTCTCTCTGAGCTCCCTGGATAGGTGGACTTACAGGTGAAGAAACAGTTACCCACTTCTTCCAGGAAGTTGAACTTGGTAGGTAGGGGGTCCTGGGGGGGTGTCTCTGCTTGCCTGTCACTCATTTCGCTCTACTGTTCCTCCAGAAGCAGATATGAAGTGTAGAGGGGCTGTCAAGATGAGAAACTGGAAGTTCTGGCCAACCAAGTGGGAGAGGGGAGGGGTGGGCAGAAGAGTTGTCTACGGGATGACGGAGATCCTAGAATTTCTTTTTTTTTTTGAGACAGAGTCTCACTGTGTTGTCCTTGGTAGAGTGCCATGGTGTCACAGCTCACAGCAACCTCATACTCTTGGGCTCAAGTGATCCTCTTGCCTCAGCCTCCTAAGCAGCTGGGACTACATCCCCTTGCCATAATGCCTGGCTATTTTTAGATGGGGTCTTGCTCTTTCTCAGGCTGGTCTTGAACTCCCAAGCTCAAAGAATCCACCTGCCTCAGCCTCCCAGAGTGCTAGGATTACAGGTGTGAGCTACCATACCTGGCCTGAGATCCTAGAATTTTTAAGCAATATGTACAGTGAGATCTCCCTCTACCTTGTTTTTGGTCAGAAACACACCAATGCATACATCCATGGAGATGGGGAAGTCTGTTCTAGAAGCACAGATCTCTCATTTCAGTCATTCCAGGGAGAGAAGCAGACACAGGAAAATGTACACAGAGACACAGATACAGAGAGAAAGCGATGCAAAAGACAAGCAAGAGATCAATTTACATAGACAGAGGCAAATTACATAGCAAAGAGAGACATGGAGAGAATCTGGTACAAATTAAAGCTCAGGAAGTAATGGGCTTTATGAAGTGGATGATTAATTCAACTTCCAAAGTCTTAGAAGGGTAGGTGTGGTTCTCACCTTTAATGTCAGAGGGTCACTGCTCACAGCTCCCTGAAGCTCTTGCTGTATCTATTACGCTTTTGTCTGTTGACAAGAGACCTAACAGGTCTTGGGAAGGGGGTGACATCCTTGTTCTCTCACTTCTTCCTGTTCTGGAGTTTATTAGTCTCACTGCCTACCACTGGCAGAGAGACTTTGCTTCTGTGATCAGAGTCCTGGCTGTGCTCAGAGTGTGCAGGGGTTGGGAGTGGGAAGAATCTAGAATTTTCCAGTATAATGAATGTCTTAGAGTCAGGACATAGAAACAGATCCAGACAGAGAACAAGAATAAAACTAGGGGGCAGCGCCTATGGCTCAGTGGGTAGGGCACCGGCCTCATACACTGAGGGTGGTGCGTTTGAACCCAGCTCCGGCGAAACTGCAACAAAAAATAGCCCAGGTGTTGTGGTGGGTGTCTGTAGTCCCAGCTACTTGGGAGGCTGAGGCACCCCTCCCCTCTCCCACGTAAGTCCAGGAGTTGGAGGTTGCTGTCAGCTGTGATGCCATGGCACTCTAGTGAGGGTGGTAAAATGAGACTCTGTCTCTAAAAAATAAAAAGAATAAAACTAGGAATAGGACAACTTTGAACAGGTTTTGGGGTGGGGTAGGGTGGACTGTTAAGTGCAGTCGTGGATTTAGGATTGGTCATGGAAGGCTTCCTGGATAGAGTATTTGAAGGGAAAGATTCAGAAGTATGAAAGATGTGATGGTTAATTTTATGTCTCCACTTGAGTGGACTCAGGCACATGGTGAAGCTGTGGAGTAATTAGGGATGTTCTTGCTAAAGGGTTGTTGAGAGATGTCAGAAGTGCCTTCATGAATGTAATATTTGCTGTAATGGCCCTTGGAGGGCTGCAAAGGAGAGGTCTCTCATACTTGGGGCACTCCCAGTTTCATGTCTAAGAAGGTTCTCTTAAGAAGGTTCTCTTGAACAGGTTTTTAACTCTTCAGAATTAAATGGTCTTACCTTCAGGTGGGTGAGGGATTGGTGGTGGTTGGGGCCTCCTGATAAGCAATCTCTTAGGGAAAGGTGTTGTAAAATGAACTTTTGGAAGGGCAATACGCATTAGGACTAGACCATAGAATTTTCTGGGTCCTTACTGAGCCTGGCCTCTCACTTCCACAGAATTCTTTATTTAACCCTGATGGAAAAAACAAACTACAACTCCCAGCATCACTTAGCGCAAACTCACAGCGCCTTCCTCGGTTTTAGGCATTTCCGGCGGAAGTGGCCCTGGATACGCCAATCGCCTTCCTTAGATGATGTGGACTACGACTCCCACTGCCCTCCGCTCCGGGGGTGGGGAAAGGAACCGGAAGCAAGACGGGGAGCTGGACCAGGTGAGGAAGTAGGACCCTGGGAAGCTGGGTGTTCGGGGACGACCTGGGGGTTCCCAGGGCTCTCGGGGCCAAGCCGAGCGTGTAGTCGGGGTGTCTGTGTGTGGACCCCTTGGTCCGAGTGGACCTGGGCCCAGTGTGGGAATGGCCTAACCCGCGGGGCCGTCTGAGAGGCCTGCGGGATCTCGGCTTTCCCATTGGGCGGAGCCAGCGTGCACCGTGGTGCCTTAGTCTTCGACCCCCTTCGACCCAGGAGAAAGCATGAAATGGTCTTTTCAAGTACATAGAAATAGTTTAAGGATTTTCTTAGTGGCCGGGCGTGGTGGCTGACGCCTATAATTCCGGTGCTTTGGGAGGTCAAAGCAGGAGGATCCCTTGAGGCCGAGTGGTTATAGTTAGGTATGATCACGCCACTGCATTCCA
>CAUYRH010123406.1:0-51178 GCA_963574655.1 Perodicticus potto
TCACTCCTGTATGCTTTTGTACAGGAAGGCTTGTCTCTGAGGATTATTTCCCATGTTGTTACCATTCTTGTCAATGGGGTACGAGGGCAGCGGAGCACAGCCATGGTATCCATCACCACAGGCACTGAAGTGTTAACTGAACGTATATACACACACCAAAGGAGAATGATAAAAGAAAATCTTGATAGAGAACTTCATGTGTTAAATTTATCCACAGCATATTACATGAACTTGTACCAGATAGTAACTTTGCCTGTGATCATGTTCCAGAAGTATTACACTGACATAAGAAATTAGCATTTGAAAAATATAGTACATTAAACCCAATTGAGAAATTTAAAAAATTTCTCCTGTATTATGCACTATTAGAAAACCATATGTATCACAAAGTATTTTGAAACTACTTCAGGAGTTCTAATATCTAATAGCAGAAAAACAAGAAAAAAGACTTAAACAGGAAGGCAATATTCTAAATCTAATCTTATGATGGAAGAGGCTATTATATCTATCATACAATTCATGAAATAATTAGTAGTGTGCTTGTTTTCTCCTAGGGTTTGAGCACAAAAATATCAGTAACATCAGAACTAAATGTCTTTCCCTATGGTTATCTCAGACAAACATAAATGTGGGAATTATATATTTCTTTAATTAAAACTAAATAACATGGCATTCAGGGGGAGCTAGCTGGACATTTTAGAATTTATTTTTTATTTTAAAAAATCACAAAGTCAGGGATATCCACAGATCTTTCATAACATCTGTAATTTCACCAGGTAAGACATCACACAAAAATGAAAAATAATATCCAGGTGAAATGGCTCATGCCTGTAATCATAGCACTCTGAGAGGCGGAAGCTGGAGGATCACTTGAGGTCAGGAGTTCAAGACCAGCCTGAGCAAGAACAAGACCTGTCTGTACTAAATATAGAAAAATTAGCCAGGCATTGTGGCAAGTAACCGTAGTCCCAGCTACTTGGGAAGCTGAGGCAAAAGGATCACTCAAGCCCAAGAGTTTGAGGTTTCTATTAGAGTGATGCCACCACACTCTACCCAGGGTGACAAAGAAAGACTCTGTTTAAAAAAAAAAAAAAAGAAAGAAGAGAAAAGAAAAATGAAAACTAATGATGCACACTGATAAGATGCTTAGAAATATTTATTTCTGGTGAAAAAACAGTTTAGTCCTTAATTAAAAAACAAAACCAGATTTGTTTTCCTCTGGACGTTTACCACAAAAATGATTCTATTGAAAATGTGTGACATTATGAAACATAGCTTGTGGAAGAGTTTTCCTTCCTTTCTCGTTAGTCACACATACCCCCCCCCCCAAAGAGTTTAGCTGTGAACCTTACTTGCAGATTTTGTGTTTGTATGTTCAATATAATTATCTGAAGTAAATACAGGAGCTGACCTCTTTTGTTCATCTTTGAAGATAAAAATTAAGCCTGAGTCCTATAAGCATCTTCTAACATAGAACCTCAGACTTGTGTCCCATAAACCGACACAACGTGTCCATGACTGATAGGAGACTACTGAGAAATGATAGTATCTGTCACTCATCTGTCATCTGCAACAGGGGCGAGTGTCAGTGATGACATTACTGTAACCTGAGCTGGACCAGCTATGGTGGGACATTTGTGTTTATGTAAACAAAACAAGTTTTTGCTAAACTTCTCTCTTCTCTCTTATTTGTGTGTCACCTGTCTCTCTGTGGCACCGAAGCTGGGCATTTCACAGTCCAATAACAATCACGTAACTAGATGAAGAAAGAGGCAGGACTTTCACACAGATCTGAGAGGCCGTTAAATCCACTCTCTTTTCACCACCACAACTTAGCAAAGGTTCAGAGACAAGCAAGAAACACAGCTTCTTTGGGGACAACTGGAGAGTTTCTCAGCCCACAGTGCTCAGATCACCAAGTTCTTCACATAGTCACAAGGTTGCCCCCAGCCAGGACATCCCCTAGTATTTCTACAAAGTTCAACCCTCCATCACCCTGGTTCTGGCCACTGCAAAAGGAAGCGTGTTACCTTCTGACACAGGTACCGAAGAGTTCTGTATCGTCTGATTTCCATTTGGATCTGAACTATATGAAGCTAGAAAATATAGAGAGAATGGTAATGAAACCAAGTTTATGTACTCAGAGTGGAAGCCACTATCTCACATAGTTTTATTCAATAGACTAGATAATCAGTTAAGCATAACGAAAATTATGCAGCACTCATGGGAAATAGAAATTATAAGTTATACCATCATTGGGAGGAATATCATGTTAACATCTTGAAAATTACATTTATAGGTTATTAAACAATGACTTCCCATTATAAGACACCTCATAATGTTGACTATTTTTTTTATGAGGTAACCCTGCCTCCACTTCTTCCTCCTTCTCCAACAAGGGAATGGTCTGATATGGACATCTCACATGAGTTGGTCCAATTACACTCCTTTTTCTAGATGCTACCCTCTACCTCCTAATTAAATTTGTTTGGTCTAATGGTGGGCACCTCACCCAGATGGACACAACAGAGTCCTTTCTCAAGAATCTCAGAAGCATAACTGAGAAGAATTCATCCATCCTTCTTCCGTTCTCATTTACCCTGCTTTGTAAGAGTAAAAAATGAAATACAAAATTAAAGCAGATGTTAGAAAGATGGCTTACTAGAGGGACCTTATCATCCCCTCTCCAAGAATGGAACTAGGCAACAAGAAGCTAAGATTATCAGGGAGGAGTGTGGAAAGGAGAGCACTGGAGAGCAGCAAAGGGTTAGAGAGGTATCTGAGGTCACCGGAAGCCCAGGAGAGCAGCATAAAGGTATCCTGCCACATCCCCACCACCACCCACACCTGGATCAGCCAAAAGTCAGGAGGAACTCCCCCTTGCAGAGAAAATGTAAGCAGAAGAACCCTGCCAGCCCCTATTCCCACTACAAACACTTACAGTCCTTACTAAGGTATAATCCTACAATCCTCACCACCCCTGAGCCCAGTTTGGACTCCCCATTCCTCCACCCACTCCTAGTGAGCCAGTTGCTAAGGAATGGCACCACATGAGACCAGAGACACTTCTGGAGTGACTCTGCTCTGGAGGCCAGGAGCCACTGCACCTCTCCAACCCCCTAACCCACCACAACCCTGGTTGTATGGAGCCTGAATCCAGGCTCTGTTATCACTCTCTGGTCCTATGGCTCTCTGAAACCAACCCCCTCTGACCATACGTCCAGTCAGACAAATACTCTGACAGTCTGACCCTTGATTGAACCAGTCAAACCACTGTTCATCCTCTCCCAAGTAAAGAAATAAGAGTGACCCCTGAGCAACTCAGCAGCGGACATGCCCCCAGGACAGTTGAGTGGATATCCACCCCCACCCAAGGCTTGAGAAACAGCCTTGCATTTCCTTCCCCCACAAACATACCTCTAGGCCTGCCCAGTAGCACTGCACCCTTGTTCAGAACTTGGGCATTTATGCTTGGGGCATGAGAAAGAGTTGGGGGGGGGGGTTCATTCCCAGAGGACACGTCCCCAGTCTTGTACAATAAGCCCATGACCACATCCAGGGCCTGAGAAACAGCCTAGCAGGCTTGCCTCCCTTAGACATACTCCCAGGCTAACAGAACAGCCACACCTGCACCTAAAAACTAGAAAACAACCTGGTGGGTCTGTTCTCAGAAGACACATGCTTGGACTGGCTGAGTAGCTACATACCTATCCCAGGGTCTGAGGAACACCCTGTCTGGCCCACCCCTGGCAGATACACCCTGGGGCTGTCCAAGAAGCCATACAGTCATGCTCCTGTAACAGCCCTATGACCCCAACCCAGCAGACAGACCCCAATTTGGCCAACCCACAGCATGCCTACAAGCACACCTGACTTGAGAAACAGATCACTCTCAACAAAGCTATGCCGAAACCACCACAAACTTTTGCAGTCTTGGCCACTGAGACGTCACTACCATAGATCACAGCTAAAAAGCTGTACAAAGACTACATTACCACATCCACCTAGAATCAAAGTTGACACATTCAACTCAAATGATACCCCAAGACCCAAATGATAAAAATAAGTCTTTCTCTGTGACACTCACTCCATAGAATAGGAAGAGGTAACTCTTTCCCAGATACATATGTATTAATGTCAGGATGCATCAAAAGCAAGGAAACATAACATCCCCCAATGAATATAATAAATCTCCAGTAACCTACCCCAAGCTAAAGGAAATATAAAAAATGCCAGAAAAAGAATTCAAAAACTAATCTTAAGGAAACGCAGTGAGATACAAGAGAATGCAGATAAACAATTCAATAAAACAAGGGAAACAATTCATGATTTATGTGAGAAATTTAACAAAATAATACACATCATAAAAAGAACCAAATGGAAATCTTAGAGCTGAAAAATTAAATAAACAAAATTTAAAATGCAATCTAGACATTCAACAACAGACTAGACTAAGCAGAGGAAAGAATGTCTAAGCTTAAATACAGGCCTTTTGAAATTACTCAGGCAGATAAAAGAAAAAACTTTTTAAAAAAGGAATGAAGGGTGGCGCCTGTGGCTCAGTGAGTAGGGCACCAGCCCCATATGCCGGAGGTGGCGGGTTCAAACCCAGCCCCGGCCAAAAACTGCAAACAAAAATAAAAAAGGAATGAAGAGGCCATGAAGGCTATGTTAAAAAGTTTAATGAAAATATTTCAGATTGTATATGAAGTCAGCACATTGTGCCCCATGATTGCACCAATGTACACAATTATGATTTAATAAAAATTAAAAAAAAAACAAGGAATGAAGAAAACCTATAGGACTTATGGGAAACAGTAAGTGAATAAATATTTACATTATGAAAATTCCAGAAGAGGAAAATTGAAAAGGCATAGAAATTATATCTAATGAATTATAGCAGAAAACTTCCCAAGTCTTGGGAAAGAAATGGATATCCAGATCCAGAAAGTACAAAATTTTCCAAAAATATTTAACCCAAACAAGTCTTCTACAAGACATAGATAGTATGGTTAAATTATCAAAAGACAAAGACAAAAAGTATTTTTAAAACAGCAAGAGAAAAGCATCAAGCTTCATAAAAGTGAATCCACATTAGACTAATAGCATATCAGAAGAAACTTTAATAGGCCAGGAGAAAATGGGATGATAAATTTAAAGTACTAAAAGAAAAAAAAAACTACCAGTCAAAACTACCATATACTAGTCATATATGCCCAGCAAAGCTATTCTTCAAAAATGATGGAGAAATAAAACCTTTCTCAGACAAGCAAAAGCTAAGGAATTCACCACCACTAGACTGACCTTACAGTAAGTCAAATAATTATACATCTGGAAGCCAAAAGAATATATATATATATATATATATCCATCATCATGAAAACATGCAAAATTATAAAACTCATAAGGAAAGTTGATAAAAGAAGGAGAAAGAGAAAGTAATAAAATTGTATCCCTACAGAAAACTGCAAAAATAAACAATAAGAAAGGAAATAAGGAACAAGGGATTTACAAAACATAAATCCATCAATAAAATGACAGGAGTAAGTCCTCACCTATCAATAATAACTTTGAATGTAAAGAGATTAAATCCCTCAATGGAAAAATATAGACTGGTAAAATTAATTTTTAAAAAAAGACCCAACTTATTGCTGCACAGGACAAACTCACCCCACCTATATAGACACAAATGAACTGAAAGTGAAGGGATGAAAAAAGATATTCCATACAAATAAAAAATTAAATGAAGCCAGAGTAATTACATTTATATCAGATGAAAGAGATCTTAAGTTAAAAAATGCAAAGGATGACAAACTCACCTCACCTATGAAGACACAAATGAATTGAAAGAGAAGGGATGAAAAAAGATATTCCACGCAAACAAAAACCAAAATCAAGCCAGAGTAACTATATCTATATTAGATAAAAAGAGATCTTAAGTTAAAAAATGCAAAGAAGGACATCACACAATCATACAGGACTCAATTCAGCAAAAAAAACCATAATAATTATAAAAATATATGCATCCAACACCAAAGCACCCAGATATAAAATGCAAATATTATTAGAGCTAAAGGGATACATTGTACCCAATACAGTAACACTTGGAAACTTCAACACCCCTCTTTCAGCACTGAAAAGGTCATTTGGACAGAAAATCAACAAAGCAGCTTTGGACCTAAACTATATCATAGCTCTTCTTTTTTTTTTTTCAAGACGGCTGACCAGAAGTATTTCCAGCATGCCAAATCCACTTAGAAGAACCAATAATAGGGTACAGACACACTTTGAATATATTATCAAAGAGGCAACATGGGAGTACAACAGAAATAAAAAAGAAAACTTCAAATTCTGGAAAGGAAGAGGAAAATAGTCAGCCCACATGACCATGACCAGCCAAAAACTAAGAAGAGCATACAGGAGGGAATGAGTGAGTGGTTTTTTTTTTTTTTTTTTGGCAGTTTTTGACCAGGGCTGGGTTTGAACCCACCACCTCTGGCATATGGGGCCGGCACTCTACTCCTTTGAGCCACAGGTGCCGCCCAAGTGAGTATATTTTTATGGTTCACTTTTCACTGGGAAATCATCCAATCCAGACCATAGGAAAGCACCTTTATCCTCCTCAGCCCTGAATTTAACTTAAGGAGCAGGTAGGAGAAGCAATTGCTTTAAGGAGTGCTCCCCTGCATTCCCTCAGAACTATGCAGCTAACAGAAGAAAATATTCTTAATATCAGCTCTTAGCAAACTGTGCAAGGGCCTAGAAACTTGTAGAGAAAATCTTAAGCATTAGAGAGACTAAGGTTTTGGCTTGTGGAAATTCAGCTTGGGTTGGGGAGGGGATCCTATAACCAAAACTGAGAAGTCAATGTGTCATATTTTTCAGCCACTGGCACTGGAATCAGACCCCCCTGACCTCCAGGATCTGAGCAGGATGAAATCCAAGCAGTGTCTTCTATGGCCTGGAGCTGAATTATGGCCTAGGTGTAATCTGCCAACATGGACTGATCATCAGGTTGGCTGCCTCAACTGGAATGGTGAAGGGAGCACCACTGGACTGGGACATGAGAGGGAAGCAAGCCCCTCATCCACTAATCAAAGTGGCAGTCACTGGGTCTGATCTCATCCCCACTTTCATGGTAGGACCTAAGTACACTAGAGGTCACTTGCTTACCCAGGCATTTCCCCGGGAGCCTGAATACCATCCCATTACCCAGTCACAGCTGCTACATACACTTGCCATTGGGGTGCTGTCATTGGCAGAGGCTGTGATGAAGTTGTTCTGGGACTGAAATGTCTTATGGATCCTTCTGCATGTTACAAGTACCAGTGGACTAGGCATGTCTATCCTTATGTCCTGACACCTATATTTGGTTGGTCTAGGCAGATTCATTCTTGGGTCTCTAGGTGGCTTCCTCAGATGCTGGTTATAGTATTTGTGTGGTAGATGGGATGAGGGTGAGTGGGTTTTCAACCTCCTGGACAGTCAGTGTGGCTGAATGCACACACACAAAAAAAGAGAGACTTGCTTTCTTATAAGGCATGAGCTCATATATTACTTATCTTCTTTTGCTGCTTTCAGCATCCTATCTTTACACTTTATTTTTGACAGTTTGATTTTAATATGTCTCAGAATAGTCTTACTTGGATTGAATTTGATTGGGAACCTTTGACTTACCTGTATCTGAATATTTTTTGTTGTTATTGTTGTCATTGTTGTTTAGCAGGCCCTGGCCAGGTTCTACCCCACCAGCCCTGGTGCATGTGGCTGGCACCCTAACCACTGAGCAATGGGAGCCAAGCCCTGAATATTTTTATTATTCTCTGGGTTTGGAAAGTTTTCTGCTATTATTTCTTGGAATAAGTTTTTTACCCCCTTTCCTTTCCTTCTCCCTTTTGAACACCAATGACTTGAACATTTTGTTCTTTAGATGGTCCCCCAAATCCTGTGCTGTTTCTCATTTCCTTTCATTCTTTATTCTTTTTTCTTCCCTGATGCTATATTTTCAGATAACCTATGTTTGAGTTCACATATTTTTTTCCCTGCCTGATCAATTCTGTTGATACTGTCTATTGCAGTTTTCATTTTGTTCACTGTATTTTTCAGCTCTAGGATTTCTAGGGGGTTTTAATTATTATTATTATTTCAATCTCTCTATTAACTTTTTTATTCTTGTCACTTATTATTTTTCTCATTTCTCTGAATTATTTCTATGTATTCACTTAAAATTTGCTAAGCCTCCTTAAGACAGCTATTTTTAATTTTTTTCAGGCAATTCATACATCTCCACCTGTTTGGAATTGGTAACTGGCACTTTGTTTTGTCTCTCTGGTGATACCATGTTTCCCTGATTGTTCCTGGCCTTTATGGCCATGCATTAATGTTTGTACATAGGTCTACAAAAGACTTGTGTGTGAATATTTATAGTGGCCTTATTTGCAAATATATTTATTCAGAATTTCCAGATCTGGAAAGGACCCAAATGTCAATTAACAATTAAGTGAATAGGTCAACACCTATAGCTCAGTGGGTAGGGCATCAGCCTCATACACCAAGGCTGGCAGGTTCAAACCTGGCCCAGTCCAGCTAAAACAACAAGGACAACTGCAACAAAAAAATAGCTGGTCATTGTGGCAGGTGCCTGTTACCTCAGCAACTTGGGAGGCTGAGGCAAGAGAATTGCTTAAGCCCAAGAGTTTGAGGTTGCTGTGATCTGTGACACCCTGGCAATCTACCCAGGGTGA
The DNA here is from genome assembly GCA_963574655.1 of Perodicticus potto. Classification (NCBI taxonomy): domain Eukaryota; kingdom Metazoa; phylum Chordata; class Mammalia; order Primates; family Lorisidae; genus Perodicticus; species Perodicticus potto. The sequence continues at coordinate 8,745 of CAUYRH010123406.1, forward strand.
CAGCTTGAGACTGGCTCAAACACACAAACACACACACACACCAAACAATTGAGTGCATAAACTATCAATACAATACTACTCAATGACAAAAAGAAAAACAACATTGTTGAATCCTAAAATCATTCTGTTAAATAAAACAAGACAAATGCAAAAGAATACATACTAAATACCATGCAAAATATTGCTATAACATAAAACACTAAGTAATCTATGATGACAAAAAGCAGATTAGTGGTTGCCAGCAGGATGAAGCAGGGATGAAGGCAGGCATGGACTACAAGGATATTTTGTAAATGGTAAAAATGTTTTGTATATTATTTATGGTGTATACAACTGTCATGTGGGTACAGTTAATTGTAGATAAATTAATCCTCAATAAAGTTGAAAGAGCATAATTAAAACAGTATCAGAAGCCTTAAGTTTTAATACACATAACATTAGTGCATTCATCCACACAAGTAAATGCAAAACAAAATACTGTACAAACTCCTGACATTGGAAACAATGTTTAAAAAAAAAATTTCATCCAAGCTAAAATCATCCTTGAAGTAAGAATGTTTTGTGATTTTACTACTAGTGAAACTTCTTACTCACTTCAAGCACCAGAAGTTTCCTTTCCCAAGTCATCATAGTCACATGCCTGGGCAAGCATAGATCCACCCACACAACAGACTGCAGAGGCATGACTCTGCAGCCCATATGCCATGGAGGCTTCCTCCAGAGAGGAAAGAAAACACATGATTTTCTTGTGATGTTAAACAGTTTTTATCTTTTGTAAAAAAGTTATGCTTTGTGTGCTCTACTTTCTAAAAATCTGAGAGATAGACACTTCTGAAATTTTGCCATCCCCAATAAAAACTAATTTAGTACCTGTTATTAACCAAAAGAGAGCATAGATTATGCCATACTGAAATATTTAACATTATTGCTAATATTCATTTATTATTTCTAATGTATTGGGATAGGAAACAAAAAAATTAAGGTTTTATATCCTTTCATTCATTTGCAAGTCTTCTGGAGGAATATGAACAAAGCAGTTAGTAGGATGATAATTAAACTTCAAACTAAAACCCTTAACTTGGGGCAAAACTATAGACTAAAAAATGTGGTTATGATTTAATAAAATAACTATCTAGCTTCAAAAAGAAATAGTGTACAATAGTTTTATTTTGACATTTCTATTATAATTTCTTTACAAGACTTGGAACCTCTATGCTGGTATTGAACTAAGTAGAATTTATTTAATTGCTTATTATGATCTTTACAACTTGATATCTTTACTGTTATTTAAAATTGAATGAATTTACTATAGTACTCCTAAAAAACAGAACACAAGACAAATATACATTGAAATCTGTGAAAACATCCTAACATTTCACATGAGGAAAATCAAGTAAAACGATCTCACTCTTCATTTGGTGTTTTGCGCTTTCAAACTTCAAAACTCTGTTTTCATCCAAACTTCAACAACTCTGGAAAGTTATAACACATGTAGAGCTGAACCATTAGGGATTATGTACGGAGTAAGCATTAAGCCATTTCTAATGGCTAGAAAGTATGAGGGATATGAGTTTTCTTTTCCCCTTATTTCTTCTTTCTTCAATCTTTTTACACAAGAATTTTTATGCTCTCATTTTTCCCTTTGCAAAACACATACTATCATTCTTATTTACTTAACAATTAAGGAATTATTTATGAAAGGTATACAAAGCACATTACAAACTGAAGTATTAATTAAGCAGTACACTTCTAATGATTTAAGTTTCGTTTAAGATGAATTCAACTTTATGACTGAGATCTTAATCACACAAAGACATGGAAATTCAAACTATATAGAGTAACCTTTATTTAGCTACACTAAGCACATGAATTTTTTCTGATCACATTTACAGCATGGTAAAGTCATACAGTATGGAAACTTTTACTATGAATCTACTCAAAAAAGCTTAAAATATTAATCTTAATATTTTAGGTAGTGAACATTTGTACTACATTTTTATAAACTTCAAATAGTAGAAAGAGGTTAAACAGAAAAGTGTTATTTCCCAAGAATTTTCAGAGTTATGAATGGATCCAAATAACAATCTGTGGAAATAAATTGCCTTCCCCCCGCCCCAGAGATCCTAAAAATAAAATAAATTGTCATCCAAGTGATTTAATTATATTTTTGCCATGAACACAGTGATTTTCAGTATCATCTAGGGACTAGTAGAAGTCCATAATAGCCTGCCAGTTCATGAACTTCATGCCTTTTAGAGGAAAGAACCTGAATTACAATTTTATTTCTGATACATAATTAAAAATTATTATCATCTTCAGGTATAATGAAAAGCAACACCAATTTTTTCTCAAATGCTGTTATTTCTAAATGGCAAACATGAAACAGGAAACTTATGTGATCTTTTTTCTCTACTAAAGCTATCTAAAGGCTAATGCATTGATTTTATGATAAATTTGATAAGTAAAGAAAATGTTTTCTTCTCTGCTTTTTAAGATAATGATCAGTTAACTTTTTTTTTTTTTTGTAGAGACACAGTCTTACTTTATCACCCTCAGTAAAGTGCAGTGGCGTGACAGCTCACAGCAACCTCCGACTCCTGAGCTTAGGCAATTTTCTTGTCTCAGCCTCCCAAATAGCTGGGACTACAGGAGCCCGCCACAACGCCTGGCTATTTTTCTGTTGCAATTTGGCCAGGCTGGAACCGGCCACCCTTGGTATATGGGGCCAGCGTGCTACCCACTGAGCCACAGACGCCACCCATGATCAGTTATCATTACTTACTAATAGTTTTCATTCAATTAGCACCTGAGTTATCAACTATGAAGTACATTAAAGCTTTTGGACAGAGGAAGGGAGGCTGATAGCTGTATTAATATTCATTTACTCAATAAACGTCTCTACATTAAAGAGCTTTCAAGCTAATCAGGCCAATAGACGTTAACTACTTAAATGATTAGACAATCATATGACATTGCAATAGCAGTAAATGCAAAGTATGGAAAGTGTACCTTGAGCTACTTATCTCAGTATTGAGATCTGTGGGAGGCAGCCTCTCAGATGGCCCCAACGTTCTCCCAATGTTCATGCCTTTGCAAAACCCACTTCCTCTTAAGTGTTGGCTAGACCTACTAACTCACTTCTAACAAATAGAATACAGCAGAAGTGATGGGATTTCCCTGCTGAGATTAGGTCATAAAAAGAGTAAATCTCCTGCAGTGATGTGCTCTCTCTTGCATTCAAATCACTAGGAGATAATAAGTATTTGTTTGAAGAAAGCAGAGAAGACATTTCCTTTACTTGTAAAATGTATCATAAAATTAATGCATTAGTCTTTAGATAGATTTAGTAGATAAAAAAGTTCGCATAGGTCTCCTATGTTTCATGCTTGTCATTTAGAAATAATAGTATTTGGGGGAAAATTTGTGTTGCTTTTCATTATACCTGAAGATACTAATTTTTAATTATGTCTCAGTACCTATTACAAGTAGGTAACTAATATAAGATCCAATTAATGAAAAGGAGATAAGATGCAAAAAAGGAGAAAAAAGCATTCCAAAGAAAAGAAATATGTGGAAAGGACATGTGGCTGGAGGAACTGTAAGAAATATTAGTTTCTGAAGAGAGACCAGTGTCTCATGACTACATTAGTCATGCAGAATGATTTCAGAATTTTTTTTCTGAGACAAATATATTTTCTAGGAAAAAAGAACAAAAAGGAAAAATAAGTGTTTGCCATTTTAACAATCTGAAATGCAACTTTTTTTTTTTTTTTTGAGACAGAGTCTCACTTATGTCACCCTCAATAGAGTGCTGTAGAGTCACAGCAACCTCAAACTCTTGGGCTTAAGCAATTCTCTTGCCTCAGCTTCCCAAGTAGCTGGGACTACAGGAGCTTGCCACAACCCCCAGCTATCTATTAGCTGTAGTTGTCATTGTTGTTTAGCAGGCCAGGGCCAGGTTCGAACTCACTAGCCCCGGTGAATGTGGCCGGAGCACTAACCACTGAGCTCAGGCACCAAGCCTGCAACATGGTTTTCAAATTAAAACTTTCTCCTTCACATGTCTCATAGTTTAATATTTCAATTGTCCTTGCTTCTAAAAAAGGGAGAAATTAAAATATTAAATATGAGATTTTCTTAAAATTACGCTTGTTATTTATGCACCAGGAACAAAGCTATTTTTCAAACATTTGAAATTTTAGGGTAAAAATTATTTATGTTAATGAGCAACTACAATCTTAAACATGGATAAATCTCAAACATAATATTGAATAAATGAACAAAGTTATAAAAGAAAATACACAATATGATTCCAGTTATGCACTATACCAAAAGAGATAAAACAAATTTTATTGTTTAGGACTACATACATACACGATAAAATATAAGGAAAATCGGGGAATGACTATATCTCAAAGAGAATAATTACCCCAAAAGGTAATGGTCATGTTTAGAGAAGAGGTTGGGGATAAAACTAAGAAGGAACTTACAATAGTCTTTTCCAAACTTACATAGGTATCCACTGTATAATTATTCCTTAAAGTTTATTCATATGCATTTCCCTCATTCTGCAACATATATTAAAAACGTTAACAAAAAAGAAAATTTAAATGAGAACAAAGAATATAAATTAGTACTTTCTTTTTTAATAGTTTTAAACATAATTTGAACTGAACATAGCATACGTTTCATGTTCTTATACTTTATGAAACTGATTTTCATTTTATTTTATTTTATTTTATTTTAGAGACAGAGTCTCACTTTCTCGCCCTGGGTAGAGTGCCATAGCAACACAGCTCACAGCAACCTCATATTCTTGGGCTTAAGCCATCCTTTTGTCTCAGCCTCCCGAGTAGCTGAAACTATAGGCGCCTGATACAACTCTCAGCTATTTTTAGGGATGAGGTCTCGCTCTTGCTCAGGCTGGTCTCCAACTCCTGAGCTCAAGCAATCCATACCCCTAGGCCTCCCAGAGTGCTAGGATTACAGGCATGGGCCCAGGCATGAGCCACAGTGCCTAGCCTGATTTTTGTTTAAAAACACCAGTTTAGTAGCAGACAATACCTAACTAGATGTTCAGTAAACAAAATTTGGGTTGAAACTCAAAGTTCTAGCAGCAACAAATATAGAAATACAACGAAACTGTTCCATTCATTACCCACTTTATACTTGTATAGGTTACTCTTCCAACCTCAGTGGCTTTATTTATACATATGAGAATTTAGTATCTGATACCAGTGGTCACTCAAATTTCTAAACAGAAAGATGATTATCTATATCATTGACAAAAAATATTTTGAGAAGTAGGAAGCCATGTGGGAAAATAAAAGAAAATATAATTCCTATCCCATTTCTCATACCAAAATAAAATTAAATAAATTAAATATTTATTATAAGAGAAATAAAAATAAAAGTACTAGAAGAAACCATAGATAATTTTTTCAATCTTAAATGATACAGGGTGAATAATATCTCAGTTTGCCAGAACTAAAGGGTTTCCTATGATTCATGACATTCAATGTTAAAACCAGGAAAAAAGTTCCAGGCAAACTGGAACAGTTGCTCATTTTAAATGAAGAAACCTTTCTAATCCTGATACAAAACATGAAAACCATAAATAAAAACACTGAAAAAGTCTTGGCACCTGTGGCTCAACTGGCTAAAGCACCAGCCACATACACCTGAGCTGGCAGGTTCGAATCCAGCCGGGCTGCCAAACGACAGTGACAGCTGCAACCAAAAAATGGCCGGGCGTTGTGGCAGATGCCTGTAGTCCCAGCTACTTGGGAGGCGGAGGCAAGAGACTCACTTGAGCCCAGGAATTGGAGGTTGCTGTGAGCTGTGATGCCACGGCACTCTATCCAGGGCGACAGCTTGAGGCTTTGTCTCAAAAAAAAAAAAAAAAAAAAACACTGAATAATTTGACTAGAAAGAGTTTAAAACTTCTGCATGACCAAAAACCAAATCAAAACAAACAAACAAACAAAAAAACATGATGTTTACCAGACAAAATCTGGGAAATGTTTGCAACACTTATAATAAACAAAGGCTAACTTACTTCAAAAAATTTACAAACCAATAAAAAAAAGAGATGGACAACTCCAGTTGAAAAAAATGGGCAAAATTTATGAACAGGCTGATGACAGATCAAGTAATATGTTGGAGGTGACATAGCTAGTGACTGTGATTCTACACTTCAGCTACAACTTAGAGATAAAAATAAAACACTCAGAAGGTTTCTAAAAAGAAAATGTGAGCAGTGTTTGAGAAAAGTAACAAAAACACAAGAATTCAATAATGAAGTCAATGGATAAATAAAATTTAGAAAACAAAAAATAATCATGGTAAATAATAAAACTGATCCGACTTTTTAAGGCAATATAATCAAAATCTGGATCTGTTGGTTACAGAACAGTGCTCATGAAAATCATCTTATTGGCCTATTCCCGCCCCCACCCTCCAGATAGTTCAGAACTAGTTAATGAAGACAAATTTGTTTCTTTGTCCAAAGCAGATGTATAGATGTGTCTCAGTGATCCCAAGGGACAGCATGTTAAATGGATATATAGATATTACAGTATGTGTATATTCACATAAGCAAAAGTATATGTACTACAATATTAGTTCCAGCATTGTTTTCCATAAACTGAAAACAGCATAAGGATTATAATTCCAGAAACCTGACAACAAACAAAACCTTGTTCTGTAAGAGGCTAATTAAATGTTACAAAACAATATACATGAAAGAACTTTGCAAACTGCAAAATGATAATTACATTGCCATTGATGAATGTTTATAACTTCACGCACAGTGCTAAGTACTCTTCATGTACCAGTTCACTTAATCCCCACAGCAACCCTAGACAGTAGGTTAGGGATTTTAAGTAAAATCTCCCAATTTTATTGTTCATTGGCAGCTATTCAAAATTTTTTTTATTTCCATGATCCAACTGAAAGTGTTTTCAAGCCAGACCTAGCCCACAGGCTGCCAAATTGCAACTTTTATGTGGAAATGAGAGAAAATGTCCAAACTAGAGTCCTGGAAACATTTAAAATTAGGGATCTGTTGAGGGCAGTGCAGTTAGCAAAAGTGATGAAGAAAAGTAGAAAGTAAATGCAGTGCCATAAAGCCAGGGAAAGAGGTTTTAGGACAGGAAAAATCAAAAGCAAATCATGTGCAGAAAAGTCTTCAAGTAAGAATTAGGAATATTTGTGATTTGGGAAAAAGGAGAGCATTGGTAAACTTTAACATCTGTAGGAGATTAAGTAGATTTAGAAAAGAGGTATAAGTGAAAACCAGATTGAAAGTAGCCGAGCAGAGGCAATTGGGTCAACAAATGTGGACTTAATCTTTTAAGGAATTCTGACCCTGAAAGAAAGGAAGAAATGTGACAGTGGCTTTATCCTTTCATGTCAAACTTGGAAGAAAGAGATGGGCAATACCTGAAACTATGATGACCGAGAGGGTAGTTAACAATAGGGGAGAACGCAGCATGTTGTAGAAGTTACAAGAACGAAGGCGGCTACCTGGTAAAGCAGGATCCGAAGAGACAAAAAGCAAAGCAAAGTTTCAAAGTAGTTTTAGTTCCACTCAGAGAGGAACAGAAAGGGTAATAAGAATAGCTATAGATGCAAGAGACATTTTAAGGAAGTTCAGGTCAACAAATATTTGGTAGTTTCTACTTAGTGCCAAGTTTTAGTACAGGGCTCAGAGAATGTAGCAGGAATGAGTCAAAGCAGGCCTGCTCTCAGAAACCTTACCATCTGGGGATGTTAAAGATGTCCACAATGGACGTTAGGTAAATGGGGGGATAGGTGAGCTGTTCACTGAGTGTGAAGGACAACAGAGATCGTTTGGGTGATGAAGAAACTAAAACAGACCTATCACAAGACTCTGAACTCTGGCTCTCATCAAATTTCCCTGCAAAGATTTGTAAGGCCTGTAATCTGGAAAAGTCTAATGAAGTAGCCTTGAGCTGGCACCATAATATTTTTAGTACTTTAAGCTCTGTAGAAGTTTATGTCTGGCAAATATCTTAAAATTACCAAGTTAGGACAATCTCTGGGGAATATCTAGGAAGGAGGCGATTAAGATTAGGATCATCTTGAGAGGAGGGAAGATAAAAATACCTAGAGTTCATTATTTGAAATCTACCAGTATTTACCATTTGGGTTCTTTAAAAAAATTATCGATACCAAAAAAATGAATTATGCAGGATATTCTCATATTATATAATGGACAAAACTTTGGGAAAAGGTCATGGTAAAGTAACAAAATGGGAAGGTAAAGGAAAAGAAATTACTAAATACCTTAAAATTCCATAAACGCACACAGATTGCATAAACTCTTAGATCAAATCACTGAATTTTCTCACATAATACCCTTCGAATATACCCAGGTTTCCCCTACGCTGGTAGAAAAAAAAATTATTAGATGCTACTTCCCCTTCTAGCTAAGATCCCTTCTCCTTTTTTTTGCTACCTGACTTCTAGAATGAGTATTGTGTGCCCACAGCCTTCCCTTCCCACCCACTCTCTCCCCAATGCCAGCAGTCTTGCTGCTCCCACGCCCTTCTACTCAAACTGCAATTTTGAAGGTCATCAGCTCTTTCATACTCAAGTTTTCAAGTCCTCTTCTGTGCTGGTGCTGGTAATACAATTAACAGTTTCCTTCCCTTCCAGATCTCCCTTCCTGAGCTTCCCCCACGACACCCAATGCCTTTCCCTCTCTGTCTCCTTTTCTATCTTCGCTGCCTCCTCCTCTATCTTCTCTGTAAGCTACTTTCCTCCTCGGGCACCTTAAAGTCAGTATTCCTCAAAGTCCCAGCTCCTCTTCTCTCTCTTTACATCTCTTATCTTTCTCTCCCACCCCCAGAACTTCAACTAGACCCCTACACAGGCGACTTCTGCTTGTTTTCACCACTCCGGTCATAGTTTACCTCCTTCTGTCCCTCATTCAACCTGTTTGACCCAACTGGAAAGTTCATCCCTCAACTCTTCTTCCGTGGCTGTTCTTGTTCATCTTCATCTTGTACTTCACTCCCTCAGGGAAGCCTTCCCCAACCCTCAAACCAGATTTGATTTATTAAATAATTATGTCTGTGTCACCTGTTTCTACTTAATACTTTGCAGAATTTAATTATTTGCAGTAATGTATTTAATATCTATCTTCCAGATTCTAAGCGCCATGAGAACAGAATCTATGTCTTTCTTGATCAAGTATCCACAGGGAAAAGCCCAGTGACTGATGTATGACAGACATTCCTTATTTATGGGCTGACAAAACAACCAAACCACATTTTAGCTTTGACTTAATTTTCCTAAATGAGAATCTCAAACCTTTAGTTGCTATTTTTTTCCACTTGAATGCTAGCTCTCATTTTAAGTGCATCACATCTAAAAATCATAGATTTTCCCACACACACTTGCCACACCTCTTTGCCATCCATTTTTGGTACTATGGTACTAATTTGCTCCAAACTCAGCTCAGCCTCTAAAAAGTGTATGATCTTGTTAGCAATCTGTTGAACATATCTGGGCTTTATGTGCTTATGAATAAAATGAAAGGATTTTATTTGAAGGTTTCCAAATTAAGGTTTCCTTCCTTTCTGAAAGCTCTATACATCTTCTTTATTTCACAAATGAGGAAATCACTGTCAAAAGAGATTAAGCAATTTCTTAAAGATGACAAAGCTAGCGGTTAGAATTATGGGACAGATCTTTAGAATCAACACAGAGATGTATTAGAATGTAGAAAATGGGTGGGTGGTGAGATCTTATTGAGAAAAATGCCAAAATATTTAATGCATGGATCAAATTTAGAAACTAAAAAGGCATTTAATAATATAATATTTCAACCTCAATGTCCAAGACAATATAATCTCCAAGTAGATATTAGTTCATAATAACTCAACAGTATTAAAAATGCGTGGATTTGAAGTAAGTTCCACTTCTTTATAGCCCAGGAAGCTTCCACAGATAAGACAAATAAATTGTAGACAAAATTCAAAAACAACTACCTGAAGCCACTGGAGAGCAGAAGCAGCGGAAAGATTATTGAAGTGTGTCAACTCTTAAAAGAAGGAAAAGCTTAAGGTTAGGGGTGTAGGATTCCATTTTTTTCCCCATTTTTACTTACGTTGGTCTCACAGAAGGCTGCAGATGGCACATTAGACGTTAAAATTCTGATATAAAACCCACAGTTTTCTTAAAGAACTAGAGGACATATTTCAGGCAACCTTAGTCTCTGAAAAGTAAGAGAGACAGAGCAAAAGAGTTCCAAATTCTGCATATAAACTCTACTTATATCTCTACTGACCACAAACCACACACAGCAGGTCACACACAAAGCAGACTAGCTAAAAGAAAAAAAAATAAAAAATAAAAAACTGAAGACTGAAGATGCTGTCCAGGAGACAGTTTGCAATTTGAGTTCAACCAAGTTAAATATTACATATGCAATACATACATATACACTTCTGTATATATCAACCCAGCAATAAACCAGAATCCATCCAACATTCAAAATCCAAATAATTTTAAATTAATAATTAATAAAATTATTAATATTAATTAATTATTATTAATTAAAATCAATAATTTTGAAATAATTTATCAGCCTACAAAGAACCAGGGAAACTTGGCCGGTTCTCAGGAGAAAAGATGTTAAGGAAACATTAAGGGAGGCTAATCAAACATTGACCCAGATATTGGAATTATCAGTTGCAAAACAGACATTAAGCTATGATTTGTGATATTAAAATTATACATACTCAAAATGAGTGAATGAAAATACACAAAAATGTCTCAGCAGGGAAAAAGATACTTAAAAAAAAAATGTGGCTGTTGTAGTGGCTCATACTTGTAATCCTCACACTTTGGGAAGCACAGGTGGGACTATTACTTGATGCCAGGAGTTTGAGACGAGCCAGAGCAACACAGTGAGACCTTGTCTCCACAAAGAAATAAACAAATAAACAAAAATAATTTTTAAATAGGGAATATGTGGGGGGGGGTTTGTTTGTTTTTGTAGAGACCAAGTCTCACTTTATCACCCTCGGTAGAGTGCTGTGGGGTCACACAGCTCACAGCAACCTCCAATTCCTGGGCTTAGGCAATTCTCTTGCCTCAGCCTCCCAAGTATCTGGGAATACAGGCACCTGCCACAACGCCCGGCTATTTTTTGTTGCAGTTTGGCCGGGGCCGGGTTTGAACCTGCCACCCTTGGTATATGGGGCTGGTGCCCTACCCACTGAGCCACAGGCACTGCCCTTGGAATATGTGTTCTTTATAGGTTTGGGAAATATTTGTCTGTAAAAACATATAAATCCTAAAATTAAAAAATACAATATCTGAAATAGTGTATTCACTCGATGGACTTAAAAAAGGAGTGGAGAGAAAAAAGGAAATTGTCAGCGACTTTGAATGTGTATCAATAAAAATTATTCAGTCTAAAGAACAGAAAGACAAAAAATTGGGGAAAAATTATGAAAAGAGGACTAATAACTAAGAGAACTCCTCACCAACAGCCTACACTACTAGAAGTGATGAAAGAAATCAGGCTTAAAGGAAGTAATACCAGATAAAAACTTAGAAACTCAAGAAAAAAAGAAGAGTATTGGAAAAGGCAACTGAAATGGACATTTGCTGCCAGAACCCCCTGCAAGTAATGACTCTTTGTACCTGTTTACTATTGGCAAACAGCCTTCAGTTTTTGCATCTCCCGTGATCACTTCGCTTACTTTGCCCAAAGTTAGATGCTGCTCAGGGCTGCCCACATCCAATGACTGATTGAGATGAAAGTCTAAGGGATCAGCCAATTGTTTTTAATGCAGGGCCCCTCTAAGGCCATTTCAACTCCCACGCTTCCTATGGGATCAGGAAGATTACTGGTTAAGATTACAGGTAGATTTCCCCTTCTGCTCACAAACATTCTGCTCCCAAAAATCTCTATTGCTTCATGTTAAGAGTTCTTTCTCTCCCTGAACACCTTGTGTTTGCTCGTGCTCCCATCACCTCCTTCCAATTCCTTTCTCTGCTTTCCCCCCGTCTACAAATCTGTCATTCAAAACCCTATCTTATAGTCTTATTCCAAGATAACCTGCAACAGCATCAATAACTCAAAGTAACAGAGATTGTTAAAGAAAAGTATTTCTTTAGAAGTGGAAAAACTTCCAGGCTTGCTTCAATCCTGTCTTTGTCTATACTGCTCTCCTTATTAGCATTACATAGTCCAAAGCTATTTCACAACCACAGATCTCTCTTATCACAGTGAAGAGTGTCAGTCATAATAGAGAACAGGCAAAAATATATTGGTGGTTACTACATTTTAATCAATGTACAGATTAATTTTTCAGATGTAACATAAAATCCAATGTCAAATGAGTTACTTTATTAACTAATATCACTAACTGAAATATTCAAGACATTATTGCAAGGAAATTTATTTATTACAAACTCTTATTTCACCATCTTTAACCCATTAGCATCCCCACATCTAACTTCTCAATTTATTCTTTAATTTCAGAAGACTATCTCTCCTCTATTTAAGGTTAAGCACTCAATTTATACCCTAAAGTGTCTCTGTTCCTATCTCTTCTCAGATCTTGCTTTCTGTTACAAGAGGAATAAATTGTGGCTCCTGGGTTCCAAATCCAAAATCTCTAGTGCTTATTTTATTATTTTTATTTTTAGGTTTATTCTCTTTGTGAGATTGTCCACTCCATGGATGACTCATTGATTGTTATCCATCAATTCCCTAGTATCCTTGGAGCATTGGCTCTATGCCTGCCAAGAACACCAAAATTCTAGGCTGCTCAAGTCCCTTTATAAAATGGCATAGTATTTGTATATAACATCTGCACATTCTCCTGTGTACCTTAAATCATCTTGAGATACTTATAATACCTAATACAACATAAATGCTAAGTAAGTAGTTGTTATACTGTATTACTTAGGAAATAATAACAAGAAAAAAGTTTGTACATGTTCAGTACAGACACACTCATTCATATTTTTTCCTACATATTTTCCATTCATGGTTGGTTGAATCTGGACATGCAATATGGAAGGCTAACCGTATTTCCAGGTATCTACAGGAATTTTCCTCCTAGGTGGCCTCTCTTCCTACACTGAATTTGACATCTTACAAAGAAAATCCCTTCTCAGACACCAATACCTCAGTGTCTTTATGAAACTTTCCCAAATGGGAATGTCAGGGTAGAAGCTCCTATTCCAAAATCAATCTTTTACCTAGTGACACTGCTACCCAGTGGGACTTTGCTACAACATTATTCCCCAAAAACCTGTCCTGTTACATTATTTTCCTGTTTACATGAGAACAAATTGCTCCTCACTGGCTACTTCCCAACACCCAGTTGCCAAGGATCCCTGAAATCCACCCTTTTCTACTATCACATAACATGCAATCTCTGTTGCTTCAAGCTAGAGTTCCTTCTCTCTCTGAACCACCATGTGTTTGCTCATGCTACACATCTCCCCCTTCCAATTCCTTTCTCTGCTTTCCACCATGTTTACAAACCTGTCATTCAAGACCCAATTCAAAATTCATAACCTTCAACAACTCCATTCCATCATAACTTCTCCTTCTTTATATTTTTACTAGGTATATAGACAATTTCAACATTTACTGATTTTAATGTTCAACAATTGTTTCATATTAACTTTTGTCTTTCTAATTTAGACATCTAATACGCTCAGGCACTCTCCTACACACACAGACACACATGCCCTAAACACACACTCAGTGCTCTTGATAAGGACTTTTGATTACTGTACTAATTGTTTAAGCATAGCGTTTGAAGAAAAACACACCTATAAACTATTATAATATGTAAATTTGCAACTATCACAAACTATAGAAGGAAGATAGGACTAAAACTAATGAGAAAAATCTTTTTTTTTCATAATTGCTTTTCATCTCTTTCTCCATCTTTTACAAATCTGCCGAAGCTTTCAAGGAGCCCTGGATTGACTTTTACCTCTTCTTGTTACTGCCTGCCCTCTAGTGGACAACAATGATAAATGAATAAAATCAGCCCAAAGAAAAAAGTTCCTTTTCAGTAACTTATATTCAGAAAATCAGTAACTTTTATAAAAGGTGGAATAATTTAAATTGGAACAGAAAAATATAACTTGAGCAGAAAAAATATTGTAGAATACAAGGCTAAGAGGAGGAAGAAGAGGAATGGGGTACAGAGAGTGTCAGGGAAAGCTCAAGGTTAGGAACTTTCCTCCAAGGAGGACAATTTAGGTTGTTTTTATTTTTCTTCCCAAGCATTTTTTTGATAAACTTTGCTACCACCTACCCCATTGTGCGAAGTTATAGGAAAATAAGTAAACAAAAAACGTAAGTAGGAAAACTAAATCAATGCTATGTTTTACATTAAAATCATCAGGTCTCTTGATCCTTTATGAAGCTATCTGTACAAAATGAGTTATCTCTGTTTGGCAGTATTAATAACAAAACAGTATTAATAAAAAAAGTCATAAAGTCATTAACCCATGTGTATTATTCTCATTTGGTAAATTTTTCAAGCTAAATCAGTACACATAACTTTATAAAGATATAAGCCTAGACTTCGAAGATTTAATATATGTTGTACCGTGGTGCTGAGGAACAATTTTAAAATTTAAACCTTTCAACCTGAAAAATTCAAAATTATTATGTTTTAATCTTTTTTCTTCCTTTGCCTAAAAGTAATAGTGCAATTTGACATAAATAGCTTTTTGCCTGCCTGGCTCCCTCTGCCAATCTGGGTTTCGAACAGGTCTCTAGTAGGACTTTCTACAACAAGATCTCAACTATTTAAAAAAATGACTCTGATAACTTGATTTTTTAAAGTAATAGTCTGTTAAGTTTATGAATAAAAATTTTAATTAAAATTAAAAATCAAGCATTGGCTTGATTTTTTTTTCCTGTGGTGTTATAAATAGTGATTCTCTTAAGTAAAATTTATAATGGTTAAGTATTGAAGAAAATTGCTAACTCAAATGTTTAGCAATGTTTATTCACAAACATTATTACTGAGTGTGATTCTGCCAGTATCTAACTTTGGACAAATCATTTCACCTCTCTAAGTCTTGGTTTCCTCTAAGCCTCGGTTTGTAAAATGGAGAAATGTCTTCTGTGCATATTTCACTGCAGATCAAAGGAAAAAAATGTGAAAATTTTCAGTAGAAAGGTACGGTAATAGAGTACAGTTATTTCGCATGTGCTCACCAGTAAGATTAACCTTGTGGAAAACAGATTTTTTTTCCTGGAAGATAAACAATATTTTATCATTCAGAAGTGAGGAAAAAATACTTTTTCCTCTTTCAATTATAAAATTATAAAATTTAAAACCACCTGTACTGTTCCCTTGCAACTGCTCCATCTACTAAAAATGAAACCTGAAAACTCCCTCCCACATCAACTCCTACCTACCCTCTACAGTGAAACCAGGACACCCCCACAGTAGCCCAAGTTCTTTCTAACTTCTACAGGAACCTAGTCAATGGGGAGTGTGTTCTCTAACCGATGGTGTCTCTTCCAGCCCACACATCTCAAAGATAAATACAGACATGGCAAGTACATCACAGACATACCTTTATTAATTGTAAGCCTATTATATTTTTAAAGCACCCAATCATGGAAAGTGACAGAAAGAAATAAACTCTCTTAAGTTATACAGACCTAAATGAGTCAAGGTTATTATTTAATTTTTTTAAGGAAGAAAAAGGCAATGAGAACCCAGGCAATTTTGATCACTGCTAGTATGTATTTAGTTTATCCTACCCTGTTCAAAAACAAGAGAGGAATGATAAGGAAGTGGGCAGTGAGGCAAATTATAGAGATGTTTATATTATAGTAGGATACAAAGTAAAATAAATGAGACAAAGAAGAAAAAAAGGATGATAAAGTAAAATAAATCTGGGACTAAATCCATGATTGCAATTGACTTGTATGATCCTAGAAGAAAGGCAAAGAAAACTCATGAAAAGCTGAGACCAGGTTTCTCACTGGTCTCCCAAAATGAATTCAAACTTACCAGCCACTAGGAAGACGGTCAAAATCAGTTGTAGTCCTAAGTCAGCAGTTCTCCAAGGGCAAAGCATTTCTGTTTCCTTTCTTCTGCCTTTCACTCAGTACTTTTCCTCCACACAGGCACGGAAGGAGCTATGAGCATGGTGAGACCCTCTCTAGTCGACTTCTCTGTACTAGATCCTCTCAGGCCATTGGCATTGGGGCACTCCCTTCCTCCTAACCCCTTCCTTCAACTCTATGTGGTTTAGCCTGATTAGTAAGTTGGAAGAGAAGAAAGTCTTCTCTGGAACTTGACACAGCAATAGATTTCCTGTGCGAAGCACCGAAGCAAAGACGGAGGAAGCAGATTGATCGAGTTATCTCTCAGCTCATTGGTCCTCGTCTCACTTCTGCTGCACACAGATAAACTTTACAGTAAGGCATTGAACGAACGTACCCAAGATAAATGGATTTGTCTAAATTGGCATGAAAAAGTTAAACAGAATCTTCATCTGGTTTTGGCCCATCGGTATAAATTTCCCAATCACTGTAACATTTGGAAGCTTTTTCCAGGTTGAAGAGGTATATGGCCTTAGTATTCAAGTCTATGATAAAATATTTTCCATTGAAAATTACTGTGTGAAATTACTGTCTGTAATGCGAGTCAACACAAAATTCTGTTAAGTGAAATAAGCATGTTCATTTCCTACTGCCCCTATAACAAATTACCATAAACTTAGTTGTTTAAAACAACATAATTTTATTATCTTTCAGTTCTAGAAATCAGAAGTCTAAAATGGACCTTAGGAGGCTAAAATCAAGGTCTTGGATTTACTATATTCCTTCTGGAGACTCATAGGGAGAATTCATTCCTTGCCTTTTCCAGCTGCTAGAGAAGGCCTGCATTTCTTAGCTTGTGCCCCATTATTCTGACGTCTGCTCCATTGACACATCTCCTTTTCCAATTGTGACCCTCCTACCTCCCTTTAATAAGGATCCTTGTATTATATTGGGTCAACCCAAACAATCCAGCATAATATCCTCCCTCAAGATCCTTGATCACATCTGCAAACATGTCAGGACACATATTCATAGATTCTAGGAGTTAGAACATGAACATCTACCTTGGAAAGGGCAGGCACAGAAGACGGGGTGGGGAGGCCTTTATTCTGTTCATCACAATTGCCATTCACTTTCACCTTCAAAGAATTAAGGAGATGATTTTAACCAAATAACAAATAAACACCCATCTTTTAGTTGCCAAAGACCTGGAATTTAGACTTTCCCGAAAAACTTGCTAGCCAATATGCACAAGCTTATGTTTGAAGGGTAAAAGATGACTCTATGTGCTAAGAATTTTCTACCCCAAAGCAAAACACTCCAGGAAGGGGAAGAAAACATTCTAAACAGGAAAAAGATTCAACATTCATTTTTTTCTAAGTTAGCAGTTCCATCTTCCTTTTTGACAAATATTAAATATATTCTCCCCTTCCCTTTCTCAAGCTTTCCTTCCAGTGAATCAATTTAAGGCAGTGAAATCAGGTCCTTGAAGGCATGAGATACCTGAGGGTATGAACTTGACAATGGATGGGCTGTAGCTAAAACATCTTTTCTCCTGTCTAATATTTCATCAGGTATCAGAAAAGTCAGTGAGGAACTATCACTTAAGATACAGTATAACATTCTTATTTTCTATCACATAGAGGTAAAAGTAGATAGTGGTTAGTTAAGACCATGGGTTTTGGTAACATAAACAGGGCTAAATCTCTGCTGTGAAATTCCTAGTCCAATGATAGTAGGCAAGTTTCTTAATCAACTCTGTAGGCTATTCTACTTAATATTATACTGACATGAACTTTTTCTCATGTCATCAAATATTCTTTTTTTTTTTTTTTTTTTGCAGTTTTTGGCTGGGGCTGGGTTTGAACCTGCCACCTCCAGCATATGGGGCTGGCGCCCTACTCCTTTGAGCCACAGGTGCCACCCCATCAAATATTCTTGATGATCATTTATTTTAATGCCTGCTAGGTGTCACAGACAAAACTAAAGCACAGAAGGGCTAAATGACCTTCTTAAGGTTTCAAAGTGCTATGGTGGCACAGTTGGGAGCAAAACATTTCATGTTTGCAAGCCTGTGTTTACTCCACTCAACTCCTCCAGGTTTAAATTTCAGGCAACAGCTTTCATAGACACACTCCCATGCACTCACCTGAGGTCAGACCACAATCCACCATCAGCAGTTTTTAGGGTCAAGTGAGTGGTATCAAAAACCACAGAATTGGGCGGCGCCTGTGGCTCAGTGGGTAAGGTGCCAGCCCCATATACCGAGGGTGGTGGGTTCAAACCCAGCCCCAGCCAAAATACAACAACAACAACAA
Source organism: Perodicticus potto (assembly GCA_963574655.1). Classification (NCBI taxonomy): domain Eukaryota; kingdom Metazoa; phylum Chordata; class Mammalia; order Primates; family Lorisidae; genus Perodicticus; species Perodicticus potto. The sequence goes on from CAUYRH010123406.1 coordinate 27,147, forward strand.
CAACAAAAAAACCCACAGAATTGACAAAATAGATTTGGCAGGACAAGAATTGCTCTCCCCACTCCGTTATTCCCTCTGTCCCCAAATCTCACTCCCCCAACTTCTCAACTCCCACCTTTACTTCTCAGGCAGAACGAGTGTTTAAAACAATAAAGGGACCAAGAGTTTGTTAGACTAATCATCCTCCAAAGTTATGCCACGAAAGTCAGGAACATAAGAGAAAAATGTCCACGTGTAGTAAATGCCCCTCTCTAAAGAATCTAAAGGCCCTAAAGATGCTCCTTGACTGTGCTTTTGGGGGGACAGGGACTCAGGAAACAGAGAAGAACAAGAAAGGACGAAGAGAAAGGTGCCACTTAAAGCAGAACACAAACATTTTACCCCACCAGTCTTTCAATTCTCCTTCAATAATATACCAATTAAGAAAAAAAGCATACAAGAAACAAACAGAACAATGTTATTCTGATTAATGTTGTGGTCACCAAAACAAAAAAATGTCTAAGCTTTAGTAAATTAGCGCTACTTTAAGCCATAATGCCCCATACTTCTACTGTTGGTTCACCTAATTTACTGATGTTGATAAATCAAAGATTTATTATCTGTCTATAAATGCTGTTAACCTTATCCTAATCAGGTGTATTTCTTTGTCTCCAACGTTAGATTCAGACTTAGTAGCCACAAACTAAAACCATTTAAGATGGAGATATTGCAGTGGGTTTTGTTTGTTTGTTTGTTTTGGGTTTTTTAGCCTTGAGATTCCTCTCCATCATGTGGAAGCTTTTCATGGCTCTTGGATACTTACTACACAAACTCTATGGTCTTTTATTCCTACCCCTTGTTCCCTGGACCCCTTGTGGCCATACCATTCACTTTCCCCCACCATTCATACCATTCACCTGCCCTTGAGATTCCTCTCCATCATGTAGAAGCTTTGCATGGCTTTTGGATACTTACTACATAAACTCTATGGTCTTTTATTCCTACCCCTTGTTCTCTGGACCCCTTGTGGCCCCATACCATTCGCTTTCTATAAAGACAGTGCCTCAGAGTGAGGCACTTTTTAAGATAGTGCCTCACTCTGTCACCCTGGGTAGAGTGCCATGGTGTCATAGCTCACAGCAACCTCAAACTCTTGGGCTCAAGAGATCCTCTTACCTCAGCCTCACCTGAAATCCTTCATCTTCCTTCATGCACAATCATTAAATGAATTGATCCAGTAACTCCCAAGTCCATTCACCTATTCATTCATCCATTCTTTCTTCCAGTTGGATACCCTTCCAACTTCATAGTTGTTCTTTTCTTAAAATAAACAAATGCTATGCTTTGTCTCTAATCATCAATTTACATTATGATTACTCTCTGCTGCCCCCTGGAGGTAACACAGTGAGACCAATGCTAATGTTTTTCTAAATTTCCTTAGCAAATTCAGTAATACCTGCACTTCCAGATTTTGATCACAAGGTATGTTAACATGACTAAACATTCACATAAAATTTTCATCTTTTGAAAACTAATTAAACAAATGACTACCTATTGGGTAGTAAAGATGTTATAACCTGAAGAAATGTTATTGAAAAGGACAATAAGGAATGTTCTGAGTTGCCATGATGGTTTAATAAAAACAGCACTATAAAGAAATGGATGGAAGGAAGCTAGAGACCACGTTTCATTCCGTGGAAATTTGAAGATTGTTTTCATTGGGTACCTTGAATCTGGAAATCAAACTCTAAGAGAGTTTAGTATGAAGAATGGTTGTTGTGAAGTAACCTAAGATCATCACTCAGAGAAATGAAAGGACAAAAACTGGCCTGGGCAGTAAGAGAAGTCAAACTGTGAAGCTGGCCCACACCTGCCTCAGCTAACTCCAGGGCAGAGCTCTGGAGCTTAAAGTGCCCTTTAGATTTGTCCTCTGCTGGCCTTCAATGACCAGGTCTCTATACCTCTGCCTCTAACCATCACTGGATATATATAGCAAAAGGAAGGACCATGACTTTGGGTGAGGCAATCCATGAAGGGGCTGACCCCTGACAACAATGTCAACAATGGAGCAACAAAGTCACTTTAATTCTGATCTTCAATTACAGCGATATTCCACTCAGCCAATTGTCTTTCATTCCCAACAAACAAAATTAAGGGAAAGTCTTGTCAAAAATATAACTTGGAGGAGCTCCGCATTAAGAAATTTGCTACTTGACTAGGTATGGTGGCTCAAGCCTATAATCCTATCACTCTGGGAGACAGGTGGATTGTTTGCACTCTGAAATTCAAGACTAGCCTGAGCAAGAGCAAGACCTCATCTCTAAAAAATAGCTAGGCGTTGTGGCATGCATCTGTAGTCCTGTAATGCTCTAACTCCATTTTGTACATAGAGCCAGACTTACTCCATTTTGCTAAGGACTTTGCTAAGTGCTTTCAACACTCCCCCTTTAAGCTCAGCTGAAAGCTGCAGAGTTTAGCAAAAACTGCAAAATCCTGTGAAACCACAGCTCTCCTTTGTAAGCACTCCCCTTACCCTATAGCTCTAGCCTTGCAGGTGTTGGCTTTTATGAAACTCAGGTTATGTTAAGGGCTCCCCTCCCCTACCAAAAGCACCTTATAAAAAGTTTGTGTCCCTGCTTCTGGGTGTCTAGAGGCTTTGTGGCATGAGCCTGCTCTTGACACTGGCCAGTAAAGGACCCCTGCTTAATTTGGACTCAGCGTGCTGGCATTTCTCTATTCCACTCACTTTGGATATAACAGTCCCCACTACTCCAGAGGCTGAGGCAAGAGGATCTACCTGAGCCCAAGAGTTCAAGGTTGCTGTGAGCTATGAATTCAGCACTCTGAAGTAAGACTAAGACTCTGTCTCAAAAAAAAAAAGAAAAGAAATTTGTTACTTGAGGCAGTTATGTTATTTTTACCCTCGAATGGCCACTTTGAAATCTAGAAGAATACAGAAATGAATAGGAAAAGAAAAAAAAGTCCAGTCATATACACTGGCTAAAAACATCAGGGTAAGTCATTCTCAAGAGAAACAAGTAACATCTGATCTCCAAAAACATCCTCATTACTAAAGCGGAGAAGGATGGAAAATTTTAAAAAGAAATATTCCAGACTGAGCCAATTTTTTTTTCTAGTTTTGAAAATATATAGCACCTAAAGTTGAACTTCCTGGGTCCAAATTTAAGTTCTCCCTCTAAACTTTTGCTTACTTATTTTGTTGTTGTTGTTGTTGTTGCTCTAGAATGTCTATTTTATTCTTTTTTCAAATTTTCTGGCATTTTCATAATTTCCAGCTCTCCCCCAAAACTCTTTTGTCTTTTGTGTCCTAGACCATAAAATGAGCATGTTCAAATCTCTAGCAACCTCCAACTCTTGGGCTCAAGCGATCTTCTTGCCTTAGTTTTTCTACTTTTTTTTTAGTAGGAGGAAGGGGGTCTCTCTTTTGCTCAGGCTGGTCTCGAACTTGTGATTTCAAGCTATCCAACCACCTAGGCCTCCCAGAGTGCTAGGATTACAGGCATGAGCCACCATGCCCAGCTCCAGAGAGTATTTTCATTTACCTCTATCAGAAGTTTGCAAATATTAGCAGTCTGACATCATCTTAATCCGATTTTAAGGACTAGGATTTTCTGTGCAATCAGGTGACCCAAAGGCAGGTTGCAGTCTCCACACTATGGTTTGAATATGTCCCTCATTGTTCATTTGTTGGAAAATTAACCCTAGGCCAGGCACTGTGGCTCACACCTATAATCTTAGCACTCCGGGAGGCTGAGGTTGGTCGCCTGAGCTCAGGCAATGAAGACCAGTTTGAGAAAGAATGAGACTTCTGGCTCTACTAAAAATAAAAAAGACTAGCTGGGCATTGTGGCAGGCATCTGTAGTCCCAACTACTCAGGAGGCTGAGGCAGGAAGATCTCTTGATTCCAAGAGTTTGAGGTTGCTGTGAGCTATCATGCCACAGTACTCTACCCAGGGCAACAAAATGAGACTCTGTCTTTCTGTCTTTAAATATAAATAAATATATATATATATATATATATATATATATATATATATATATACACACACATATACACACATACACACACATATGTATGTAAAAGTAAAAAAACCTTAACCCCAAATTTCATATTTTGATTGGAGGTGGAACATTTGGGGCAGTAATTAAAATTAAATAAGGTCATCAGTGTGGGACCCCCAAGATAGGACTGGTGGCTTCATATGAAGAGGAAGTGAGGGACGGCAGCTGTGGCTCAAAGGAATAGGGCACCAGCCCCATATACTGGTGGTGGATTCAAACCAAACCCCAGCCAAAAGCTGCCAAAAAAAAAGAAGAGGAGGAAGAGAGATGTAAGCTGATATTCACACTCTTACTCATCGGCCATGTAATGACTTCCACTGTGTTATGACCCAGCAAGAAGGCCCTCATCAGATCCTGGCCCCTTGATCTTGGACTTATTAGCTTTTGTAGCTATCAGTAATAAATTTTTCTTCTTTATAAATTGCCCAGTCTGGAATTCTGTTATAACAACACAAATTAAACACTATGTGAAGAATGATTTCATCGTTCACTCCATCCCACTCAACTCACTCTTCACCATCCTAAGAGGTTGTCAAAAGCACTGCTGACCTTCCAGCCAGCTCTTACATTTACATCAGTCAGCAAACATCCCCAGCATAAAAGTAGTTCAAGTGCCCAGGTCATCAATCTGTATTTCTTTATTTTTTCTGAATCTTGGCCAGGTAGTTCTTCATTACCTTGTTAGGTCTCTGTTGCCTTCCAGTAGATGATGATGATTGTGTCTAGATTTTCTACTTGTCTTCAGTGGGAAAGCTGTTCCAAATGTCTTAGTCTTCCATAGTTTAAAATAGGTTCCATCCCTTAATGCTTTACTTTTCCTCAATCTCACACTACCCATGAGCAAATCTTTTTGGTTTTTCTCTTAAAATGTTTCCTGAATTTGAACTTGATCATTTCATACAATCTCCACTACACTGGATTAGTGGAGATTAAAGTTTAAAAATTCAAATTTTTAACTTTAATCTATTTTTTCTAAAAAAATAGATTAAAGTTAAAAATTCAAGAACCGTAATTTAAAAAAAAATAAATTACTGTGTCATTAAACTTGGGGGCAGTAGCAAAAGATAAACAGTTCCCAGAAGCAGAAGAACCCTTGTGTACGGCAGCCGCTCCACTTTATCACAGCTTTCTTCAATCTGTTTTATTAAAATCTTTGTTTCTTTTGGTCACTTGAGGCATTGATTATGTTACTGAAACACATAAAGGCTCAGATTTTGCATACTTGAAACTTAGGAATATTAAAGCTCTTGAAATCCTAGATTAAGATTTTTCTTCTTGGCTCAGCGTCTGTGGCTCAAGCAGCTAAGGCGCCAGCCACATACACCTGAGCTGATGGGTTCAAATGCAGCCTGGGCCTGCCAAACAACAATGACGGCTGCAACAAAAAATAGTCGGGCGTTGTGGCGGGCACCTGTAATCCCAGCTACTTGGGACATGGAGGCAGGAGAAATGCTTGAGCCCAGGAGTTGGAGGTTGCTGTGAGCTGTGATGCCTAAGCACTCTACCCAGGGCAACAGCTTGAAGGTGTGTCTCAAAAAAAAAAAAAAAAAAAAAAAATATTTTTGTTCTTAACACAATTAATTGTCCAATAACATCTAAGTTATATTTTTTTGGTTATTTTCCTACTTGTGAGCTTTCTTTTCTATATGCTTTAATTCTCTTTATTTAATATACTACCAATAATTATGGAGTGGCTTAATAAGATTTGAAAGTGTGTCTAGGGGAATTTTCTAAAGAATACTGTTATGATTATCTCTCCTTGGGAAAAGAAGAAGTGAAAGTTATGAGACTGTTGGAAAATATTTAGATGTTGAATGTTCTCTATCAAGAAAAAGGAAGTAGATAAGATCTTTTTCTGATTTAGTTTCTCTGTATTTTATTTGGCTAAACATGATAAAGCAATCAAACCTATAAGACGTGATAAGTGGTATCTGCTACTAACAAATTTATCCTAAGAGTAAATAAGGCAATCATGACTGAGTTCCTGCTGTTGATGAAGCAACCTTAAGGAAAATGAACCAGGGATAAGCTATCAAGTTGATCTACAAACCAGGGATAAGATCACAAGTTGATCTACAAACCCCAGTTCCTCAAAATGAGAACCCCAAAACTAATGGCAGAGGCACTATAAGCAGCCATGCCTCAGTCTTCAAAAGCAAATCTCTATCATAATATCTCTCATCAGGCACATCCAGCCAGTAGGAGGACACCCCAACCCTCAGAATGCCTTTGGAGATACTTTTGGCAAAAAGATGTGGGCAGCAACGTGAAGAATGGGCTACTTTTGTCTTTGTCCATTGTACCTATATTAAATACGATATTTAAGATAACATGTCTTATGACTGCTTAAATTTGGTTTGTCCATATGAGGTCAAGAAAAGAGGGAAATTAACGAGTATGACAGCTGTCCCAAGAATATGCATCAGGTATTTCACTTAATACTTTCTTGGGCCCATTTGGAAGCAAATAACTACTTGAATCTTTGACACCAGGATGATAGTCTTAATGGATAATACTCAAAACACAGATTCCAACTATTTTGGAATCTTTGGGGAAGTGACATGCTGAAATACTTCATGTCTTTTTTTTTTTTCCTTATTTATTCCATTATTGTCCTTCTTCCAAAAGATATTCCTCTATTCAAATACAAATATTAGGGTAACTCAATTATGTTCTGTGTACATTAATTTGTATCTATTAAATAGAATTATTTAAACATGACTTTAAGAAGTCATTGAAAAAATTTACAAGGCAAAGAGATTTACACTATAAAATTACTTTTTACAAAAACAATAAATAATGACTGAGAGATGAAAATACCATTTTTAAAACAGCTATTATAAAAGTATAGCTGCTTGGCAAAAAAAAAAATTTAAACAGTACGAAATGATTTCAAGCAAAAAGTGAGAATATTCCTTCGAGAATGACAATCGCTGCCTGCCTTCCCATTCCCACTCTGCGCTTGTGGGAGACAGAATCATGTTCCCCCCAAGGACATCCACATCCTAATCCCTAGAACCTGTGAATATATTGCCTTACATGGAAAAAAATAATTTTGCTGATGCGATTAAATTAAGGAGTTTAAAAAGGGCAGCGTATGCTGGATTATCCAGATGGATCCAATATAATCACAAGGCTCTTCATAAGAGAAAGAGGAAGACAGGAGAAGGAGATGCTACACAGCTGGGTTTAAAGGTCAAGGAAGGAGCCATGAACCAAGGAATGCTACCCCTGAAAGCCCAGAAAGGCAAAGAAGCAGACTTTCCCTGGGTCTTCCAGAAGAAATCCAGGCCTGCTGACACCTTGATTTTACCCTACTAAGAGCCATTTTGGACTTCCAACCTCCAAACAAAATATGTTGTTAAAACCCACTAAGTCTGCTGCATGGCCGCCACAGAAAATAAAATACACCATTTAACCACTCCTGAATTTGTCCAGCCTTCCATCACATGTACATAGACCTGCTATGGTTTTATTTTATTTATTCTTCCTTCTTTATCTAATATTTGTGGGGCCCATGTAAGAGTAAGATGAGGGCTTACAAATCACAAGTCTAAATATCAAATAGTAATCAGTTACTATTGCATATGTCTAGGTCATCTATCTTGATGGGTCATCTCTGTTTGGAAGTCATAAAACATATAATTTACAAGCCATTCTATAACTATGCCATAAATCCTTCTGGTTCTACATAATTGAGTTTTCTACCTCAGTGAATTGATTATTCATAAGTTTTGTTTAAAGTTTTCTTTTTCTATTTGGGTTAGGTGATAGTTAATCTTATGTATGAACCCAATTAAGCTAAGGATTGACTAGATAGCTGGTAAAATATTTCTGGGTGTGTCTGTGAACATGTTTCTGGAAGTTCTTAGCATAATTGATAGTAAAAAAGATCACCTTCACTAATGTGAGTAGACATCATCCAATCCATTGAAGGCTTGAATGGAACAAAAAGGCTGAGGAAGGGTAAATTATGTCTTTTTTCTTGAACTGGGACATCCATCTTCTCCTGCTGTTGGACATCAGTGTTCTTGGTTCTCAGGCCTTTGGGTTTGAACTAAAACTATACCATCTCTCCTAGGTCTCTATCTTACCAATGGTAGGTCATGAACTTCTCAGCCTCCCTAATCATGTAAGCCAATCTTACCAAAGGTAGGTCATGGAACTTCTCAGCCTCCATAATCACGTAAGTCAATCTCTCATAATAAATTATTCTATATATGTCTATATAAATCCTCATAAAGTCTTTCCCCAGGCCAATATCTTCCAGTGTTTTAAATCCTATTGATTCTGTTTCTTTGAATAACCCTGATAATACAGGTTAACTATATTTTTCAGGGCTATCCTAAGGCTCTTTATATTCTATGTATTAGTCCCCTTGGCTCTTTCCTAGCTTGGACTTAACTCATTTTTCTGCTTCAAATAAAAATTCTGGAAGAGGAAGTTAAAAGGCTACATATTTTTATTTTAAATTTTGTTTAAAACACAGCATATAGAATTACCCGATTGATTTGGATCTTGCATTTTTTTGTCTTTTTTTTTGTTTGTTTTTTTTTACCATTATGAGAGACATTATTTCATTGATCAAACTATTTACCCTGATCATATTGCTGTCATAGTTGGTCTTATTTCAGCCATCTCATTACAGATGTCCATTTTTAAATACTTTTTATTTATTCACTTATCCTTTTCTATTACTCTCATTAGATGAATTAAATTTCCTTATTCTATTTTAAAAGATCTATATCTTATTTTATCCTTATAATGGGCAGCCCAATTTAATAAGATTTATCTCTAGACTTATTTTTTCTTATGTTTCAAAGCTTATCAATATCTAAATTTTCTCTCTACCACAAATCCAAGACATAAGCCTTAGCAGCTTCTCATGTCTCTATGGTCTTATGAACCTCCACCGTACACCCACACAAGCCATTATCTAAAGCAGTGGTACTCAAAATGTGGTCCCTGAACTGGCACTGGTCCATAAACTATTTAACATCAGTTTGTGAAAAAAAAACAAAAACTTTATGTCAAAGCAAAACTAAAATGTGTCACTAAGCACAAAGTTCAGTCCCACTGACCTTTTTTTCCTAGCAAGACATTCTTAGAAGCACATCTTGCTTTACATTTGTATATAGGCTCCTCATCACATCCAGATGGATAACAAATTATTCATGGACTTGCACTTTGTGTAGCATTGGTCTAGACTAAGGAGTTTTATTTTTTTTATTTTTTAGACAGAGTCTCACTTTGTTACTCTTGGTAGAATGCCATGGCATCATAGCAGCAACCTCCAACTCTTGGACTTAAGCCATTCTCTTGCCTCAACCTCCCAAGTAGCTGGGATTACAGGTGCCCACCACAATGCCTGGCTATTTTAGTTGTTGTTTAGCAGGTCCAGGCCAGGTTCAATCCTACCAGCCCTGGACCGTGTGGCCAGTGCCCTAACCACGGAGCTATAGGCGCCCAGCCTAAACTAAAGAGTTTTAGATCTGGATTGTAAGAATATGAATGTGCTTTATTGTCATTCCCTATTATGTCCACAAGTAACATTACCAAATTATTTATTCACTCCTACTTCTCATGTCTCATTATTTCTTTCTGTATTTATGTGTCTCATTGCTGGAGTACTTTCTCCAAAAATGTTGTTAAAAATGATCTTTATGTGTCAAATTTAGTATGGCATTATAGGCATGTGGCTTTTTGATTTATATTCATCTTTAACTAATATCTAAAATTCTGAGTATTTTCTTCAATACTTTAATAATAACACTTTATTATTTTCTTGCTTCCAGCACTACTACTCAGAAAATGTGACTTTTGTTGCTTTGTAGGTGACCTGCATTTGTCCTCTGGAAACTTTTAGTGTTTGTTTGATCCTCCTAGATGTTAATTTACTATGTCTAGGTGATGGGTTTTTATTATCTAGTCTGTTGTATGAGCCTTTCCAAACCAAAATATCTTTAATTCTGGAAATTTCTTAATAATTATTTTTTCAAATATTTCCCTCCTTCCACTTCAAGTGACTTCTGTAACATTGATATTAAAATTTCTTCTTTTCACCCCCACAGCACTTAACTTTTTTATTGTTTATCTTTTTTCATTTCCTAATTTTTTCTTGGAATATTCTCCATGCTAACCATGCCAGATTTTTGCTCTGGCACAAGTGTGTTTGTTTGTTTCTTGTCACAAACTGTTTATGGACCAGTGCCAGTTCAGGGACCACATTTTAAATAGCACTGCCTTAGATGATGGCTTGGGTTGGTGTAGGGTAGAGGTGTATAAGACCACAGGGACAGAGAGGGTGCTGGATAATTTGTTCTTTGGCTGAATTCATTCTACTATTCAACTCTTAGACCCATCCACTGAGATCTTTACTTTAATAATATATTTCATATCCAATGTGTGCAATTTGCATTTTTTATAAGCTCCTTATTTCACATTTGCCACATATTCCTTTAAGTCTCTAAGGATATTTATTATTTTTATTTTAAATTCTTTGTCCACCAGATCCATTCACTCTAAGTATTTCTAAAATGACTTTTTAAACTTTTCCTTATAGTGCTTGTGGGTGGATAATGTGTGTTTGTGAGACCATATTATCATGGTAAAATCAGCTACCTTGGCAAATAACAGATAACTTAGGAGGAGAATGAATGTCTAGGCTCTATCTTGTATTGGTCTAGACAGAAAAGGGTTACATCACTGCCTGAAGACCATCTGGTATTTCATTTTGGGTTCAACCACTCATGTGCCCTCCACCTAGGAGAACCTACCTATGAGTTAACCATGTAATATCTCTATACCAGGCATTATTCCTTTCTAGAGAGTAACCACATCTTTCATAACAGATTGTCCAGCCCATTGAGGAGCAAGGGGAAGAAGGTTGAAGGGAATGTCCAAGGACCATGCTACAGTCACTTCCAGCTAAATACCCTAGAGCTCATCTAGTCAACCTAGGATCTGCTGTTCATGCTAGTTCAATCACTTACATTTATTGTACTGCTCTCTAGCGGCCCTACCCTTCATTGCAGGTAGCTGAGTTGATTAGAAAGAACCTCCTTCAACATGAAGAAGTCTAGTTTGGGTGGTGCCTGTGGGCCAAAGGAGTAGGGTGCCGGCCCCATGTACCAGAGGTGGTGGGTTCAAAACTGGCCCTGGCCAAAAACTACACACACACACACACACACACAAAAGAAGTAGTCTAGTTTTGCCATGTTCTACTAAAATGACTAGAGCAAATCTGTCCCACTTTTCTCAAAAATGTCCAGAGAAATCATACGTATTTAGAGGATACAAGTATACAGTCTCACAAATGAAGACGAGAAACATCTCATTTTTAATTTTTTTTACCTTTTAATCTACATGCAGAAAAATTAGCACAGCAGGCCTACGACTACTATCCTCAGAAAGGCTTGTTTACCAGATTGGCCCTGGGCTGGCATCTAAGAAACTGAGTGATAAACAGTTCACAATGACAGAAACCGTTCCCTAAATGATGAGAGGTTCACTGTATCTAAACTGTTTGTACAAACAATGTGCTTTAAACTGAACATCTGCTTTCCTTCTGAGAATCTAGAATTTGAGTACAGTCTGTCACAAAGGCACTAGGTGGCTATCTGATCAGCCCTCAATAAAAACCCTGGACTTCTAGGCTCAGATGAGATTTCCTGATAAACAACATATCACATGTGTTGTTACAACTTGTTGCTACCAGAACTAAGTGTATCCTGTGCAGCTCTCTCCCAGAACAGGACTCACATGCTTGTGTCTGGTTTTCTCCAGAAGTCACCTTGTGTGCCTTTTCCCTTTGCCTACTTTGCTTTGTATCCTTTTGCTGTGTTAAATTATATCCATGAGTACAACTATATGCTGAGTCCTGTGAATCCTCCCACCAGACCACTACATTTCAAAGTTAGTCTTAGAGACATGTGACACACTCTACCAATAAGTTAAAATTTGAATATCTGTCAGCACATCTGCCTGTGCAATGTTGCCTCATCTCTTTAGGATGCCAAAGAACATACAACTCACATAAATAAGAGGTGTACCACAAAGTAAATTTGCCCACCAAAATAACTTTGCCCAATAGATAATATGAATTAAAATGTTAATGAATTAATCTGTGAGCACAGCAAAATCCATGCTTTCTTCCACAACAACAACAACAAGGACCCAAAGCTTGTTACTAATATAAAAACACAAACTGAATATGGTAAAGAGTGTTCTAAAATATTTTAATAGCAATAGCATGCCCAAGAGGCAAATATGCAATTACTAGTGAGTAAAACTAAGATTACTTAAAGCCATCATTTTTCACTCTATTGATAAAAACCACCCAGAGGGAAGTGAATCTCTACTCCTCCAGAACCTAAATCATTCTAAGAACTCACCTCCTACACACGAGTGTTGTGTGATAATCTCCAGATCTCTTCAGAGAAATCTGTCAGTGCAGCAGACACAACCTTAAAAAAAGGCTCAAAAACCTTCTCTAAGAAAAAAATAATAACCTCTCTGAAGTTATATTCTCTAAAAGTACATTAATGAGGAATAAATTAAACTCAATGGTTTCATGACCTTCCAAAGAAAGAGATCACAGAAAGTATGTCTGTTCTTGAATGATGATAAAATAATAAATCTCAAGAACAACTTATACCCTAATTAAGAAATTAGGTAAAGAAGTTATGCATCATGTTGCCTGTTTTACACATTTGTGTTAATGTGTTGGATGATATCTACAGTAAATTTAAAAATTAATTGTTGCATTGAAAATTTAAGAGAAATATAATTAAATGTGTTTTAAATTTAAATTGTTCATTTGGACAGCTGTTTTGCAATTCAAGCAATGTCTAAGTTACATATGGAAGTTTCTCTGCAGTCGCTTTCCTTCATACAATGCCTCTTCCTTTCTCCCAATATTATCTTCCTAAAACAAAGTTTGAGGCCTAAATTTGAATGTGACCAGGTCTTTCTCATGGTTACTCAGCAGGCACTCAATACATTTTCATTATTATTGTTACAAGGGGGGGAAGTGATGGTAGGAAAGGTCTTGCATAAACTAGTCATGGAAACCTAATCCATTTTTCCTGGTGTCTCTGCCCTTGTTTCCATCAGGGCATTCAAATCATGTCTACCCCAGGATAGGAATTAATCTACACATATACTGTGGTTACTGACTCTCTGATGTCCTACTTGCTGCCTACTTATCTAGGCCAACAGCACTTACCTTCCTCATGTCTTAAATTGATTCCCTCCCTGAACTTGACATCTATACGACTTGGACATAAATTAGGATCATTCTGGACCCATTGGCCATTCATTATAGAAGCAGACATCATAGAAAGAACAAATGAGATGATCCTGTCCTATTAGTAAGATCCCACCCCTGTTCTATCTTCCTTCTATTCTCATTAGCTAAACATGACAGAGACTGACTATGGCATTTAGGTCAGACAAATTTAAGCAAGAAAAGTTGGGTCTAAGGATGATGTGTAAAGTATGTAACACCTGAAAGTCTTGTTAATTTTGTAAGTCCTGTGCCACCACCTCAGCTGTTAAATTGAAAGGCACTTTTTCTCAGAAGGATAGCCATAAACACATCCTAAATGGTACTGGGAATAACCCATATAATTAATTATCCAAGGAGAGCATTCCAGGCAGAAGTGCAAAAACTCAGATGCAGGTGTGTTTATGGGTTGTTTGAAAAACATCAAGGATGCAAGAATGGCAGAATGGACTAAATGAGCAGAAGAATGATAGTAGATGAAGTCAGACAAGCAAGAGTAGGGAAAGTAGAAAGAAATCCAGGTTGGCCGTTTTAGGTGAGTGCAAGGACTTTCCAACTTTTGAGTGAGACAGGAAGCTTTGGGAAGTTTTAGCTTATATTTTAACAGGATCATAGTTGCTGCTCCCTTGAAAATATACTAAAAAAGGCAAAGGACAAAGGTGGGTAACCCATTTGGAAGTTATTGCAATAATCTAAGTAGGAGATAATGATGGTTTGGACTAGGGTAGTAGCAATAATCTGCTAAGAAATGTCAAATTCGGGGTATGTTTTGAAGATAAATTCAGAAGGACTACTAATACATTAAATGTGGGGTATAAGAGAAAGGAGCCAAGAATTGTTCCCAAGAGTTTGATGCATCATCTTTGATCTTCTTCCTCCACTAGATATTAGGGAAGAGTTTGATCACGTGTCCAGGGAAAACATGTGTATTACTGACTCCAAACCATCTTTCTGAACTTTTATATGCCTTTTTTACAAGATGACTTGTCAAGTGGTTTCCCTAGTCATATTTATTTCCTTTGGATCATTTTTGACACCCCCCCCGAACCTTTCCATGACAAGACAAATGATGTTGCAAAAACTTTATTGTACAATAATTCTAAGATGATTGGTTTCATCAAATGAAATTCAAACTGATTTAGAATTCAGCACCATGATGATGTCTCTTAATCCCTGAACATCTTCAAAACCTCTCGAAAAATTGCCAAAAGTCTTTTATGCTCTGGTTTATTTCTGAACCTGAAACCCCAACGTTTAGAAATGAAATAGCATATATGAAAGCACTTTCCAAATATATTACACACACAGTAATATATGTATCCCAAATTTCTTCTGTACATAGTAAAATGTTTTATTATGGGGGAGTGAGACTCAGAAATGAAGGATAGCCTCAAAGCCTAATACAAAAATCAATCACATATTAGCCTGTAAGAAGCAGATCAGGCTGCTGTATTGGTTACCCTGAAAGTTATTGGTTCTGCTTAAGAATTTCCTTGTTTAGTTACTGGACAACCTGGGGAACAGCTGAGGAGGCTGTGAGTTAGCATTCCTCTGCTGATTGCTGCCACAGTTTTAGAAGACCTACTATTTTTTACGCAGGAATATTGTTCAGTTATGTATTTCACCATGCGGTACCTGTACTTCCCATTCCAGCACTGGTCAAATCAAATGGCTTTGAGAAGAAACTTTTGAAATAAGAAGTCGTTATGACACTTTTATGTAACTATTCTGTAAATCCTACGCAACGCTGTTTTTATTGAGAAATTACTTAAGTTCAATGACATTTCCTGCAGTTACAGAAAAAGCTTAAACTCGAACAGCTCCTCCCCTGAAAACGAGGTGCTACTTCAACCTTATATCTCGCCAGTCCTTTTCTTTTTTGCAAAAGTACTTTTCCCAGTGATGTGGACGTATGACAAACGTCAACCACCAACAAGACAACCAGAAACTGTGAAAATAAAACGGCCGGGAATCCACCGAAGCTTTACACATTTACTCCTTCAACTGAGACGCAAGAGCTACATAACCAGGTGGGACTGTCACCTCCTACAAAGGCACAGTGGCTAAGGCCAGGTTGTTAAAAGCCACACACCTCTTGGGGGCGGGACACAGTTATGAGAGGGACTTTACCTAACAAATGCAATCGGTGTAACCGGGTTCTTTGTACCCTCAACGAAACCCCAACAATAGGAAACAAAACAAAACACTGTCCGCCTCCGCCCGCCTCCAGCACGCGGGACTCAAGCAGCCGCAGGCCTGGCAGGCGCGAGCGGAGCCTGCGGAGACTACAGCTCCCAGCAGGCGGCGCGGCAGGGGCTCGCGCACGCGCAGCCCAGACCCTGGAACCGGGAACCGCGGCGGGCTTCTGGGGAAGGAGAATGGCTGCGGCCGGGCTGCGGCTTTCCTTACTGAGGTTCTTTGAGAGGCCGGCGGCGCTCGGGCTCCTGAAGCGAGTTTACGGCACGTCTCACGCCTTTGCTGAGGTGCTACAGCTGCCGAAGGTGCAGCAGACGAGGCTGCTGTATCCGCTACAGGAACTCGAGCGGCACCTCGCCCCAGATGCGAGATCTGACCTTCACCTGAGAGTCTTCGATCCCAGCCTGGAGGCCCTGGCGAGGGCCGATAAGGTGTTCACCGCTACCGCCCGGAACCGCATCGATTACGTCAGCTCGGCCGTCCGTCTCGACCACGCCCCGGACATCCCCTGGCCCGAGGTGAGCGCTGCACCTGCGCGCGCGTCTCCGGCGTTCGGGGAGTGCTGCAGGGCGACCTGCACCTCCCTTCGGCCCTTCCTCACGGAGGCTGGCGCGGGGATTTTGCTGTCGCTTATTTCTTGTCACCCAGCGAGATTTTCTAGCTTTATGTGGACGCATGTATTATTTTGACAAAATAACCATGTACAGACGCTCCTCGACTTTACGAGGGGTGGAGGAGCCGACAGATGGCACAAACCAAAATACCGTTAAGTCGAAGGTGCGTTCGGTGCTCCCCGCGCCCATCGTAAAGTCGGACGGCTTTAAGTTGACCCATCGTAAGTCAGAGATTGTATGTAGTTTAAATTTCCAAAAGGAATTATTTTCCTATTTGAGCGAAGTAGGCAAAACCTGCTGAGACAGATTACACGGAATTTAGACAGTGAAGAATAAGAAACGTGTAATAGTGTCATAAATGAGATGATCCTTATCAATATGGGATTTGTGCCCAATTTCAATTTCCTATGCAAAATGGTAATTATCTGTAGAAAGGAAAAATGGAAGGTTTTTTTAAAAACCACTTTTATTAGTGCAATTCCATGAATGAGCATTTTATGACTGTCCTACGGTTTAATATTTTGTTCTAAGTCTGCTAAAAGGCAGCTTAAATCCCCATACGTATTTACAGTAAGTAACTACACCATTGCCCTAAATTTTTCTTCTAAATATATGTAGAACTGTAGTTAGTACTGAGAAAGTACTTAAAGTAATTAATAATTTTGACATAGCGTTGTGTTTCCCTTTACACTTTTAAATTACTGGACTTTTTTATAGTTCACTTGTTTAAATTAAGTTGTATCTACGTATTAACATTGGATTTGATCTGGCAGAGCATTTAAGTTTATTCAAGATTCAGGTCAATTCATTTTGAAAAGATTGATTCAGGTTTTGCAGAATATATAGCATTCCTGGCCTGCCCACTAAATGCCCTTCAATTGTGTTGATAACCAAAAATGTCCTTACAAATTTCCAAAATGTGCCCAGAGGGAACGTGAGTACTGCCCTCATTTTAAAACAAATAATTGATATTGTCCCCTTGGATACCATGTTCAAAAGCAGGGGAGTGTGTATTAATGATGATCATCATTTTGGTGGGAGGTGGGTAGATGATGAGAAATTACTTAATGGGTACCAAGTACATTGTTTGGGTGATAGATACACTAAAAGCCCAGATTTCACCACTATGGGATATATCCATGTAAAAAACAAATGGTCAATGCCTGGCACATTGAAATCATTCAGTAAATATTAGCTGTATGTTGGAATTTGAGGTTTAACTAAATTAACCCACTTATTACATTGTTTGGCAAGACTGAATAGTTCAAGAGTTTTTCAGCTAAGACAGTCTATTTTTTTTTGCAGTTTTAACCAGGCCAGGTTTGAACCTGCCACCCCTGGTATATGGGGCCGGTGCCTTACTCCTTGTGCCACAGGCACCGCCCTAAGATAGTCTATTTTTTATGTGTATGTGTGTGTATATATTAACTAGTACTTAATTATCTTTTCTTATATAAGGTGTGTTTTATAGGCAGAAGCAATGTTGGAAAATCCTCCCTAATAAAGGCTTTATTTTCACTGGCCCCTGAGGTTGAAGTCAGAGTCTCCAAAAAACCGGTATGCTGAAATTTTCAGATACATCTGGACTGTTCATCTTATTGAATAGTAAATGTTAGAAAGTATAAGAATTCATAATTGCTAAGTTCCTAGAGATTTCTTTCAAACATGTCTGTCCTTTCATAACTTGGTTTCTGTTAATGCCTGTGTATTTCTCTGAAGAAAAGGATCTGTGGCTGGATTTGAGTAGTCTTGGCAATATCTTGAGGAAATTTTCCTTTATCCAGATTATCCCAAAAGTAGCCAAATAAAGTATTGTCATTCTGTATTTCCTTCTATAAGAGTGATCATCTGCTTCTACATTGATTTTAGGAGAAACTAAGTTTTTTTGCTTTTTTTCTTCCTCTAATCTTTTATTATCTCGTAAGGTATCTAGTATATAAATTACTTTTAATACACACACATATATACATACATGTGTATATTCACATGTATGTACATACATACATGTGAATATACACATACACACAAACATGTACACCAGTCAGACATGTTTACCTAGGGCCAAATTATGTGCTTGTCATCCCTGCTAATCTGCTGTACTTGCTTTGTCAGTTTTTGATTCTTTCTACTTCCTTCTCAGTGATGGAGCTTTAGCAGTATATAAGACACTTTTTCCTCAAAATTTAACCCCCACATCTATCCATGGCAAAACCTTTCCACCAACCCTTATACTCACTACTACCCTTATCCCTGCTCCAATACCCTGCCTTTCATTGAGTTGGAACCTTTCCATGAAACATCACTAACCTTTTCTTGTTCCCCGCTTCTTTATGTATTTGATTCTCTGGTTCTATCACTATTCTTTCCATTCCTTAACCCTTCCATCCTTACTTCTGCCTTGCCTCACCAGGTAAACACTTCTAAGTAGGGTCCCCTTCCTGTTGTAAAAGGGCAGTGGAAAAGAAAATAACATCCCCAATCTATAATTCTAAAATCATTTTCCTATAGATAGACAAATAAGCTGACTGGAAACTTAATAACCATTTATAAAAATCTTCCCTCTGATAATATTTGTTCTAATTAATAACAGATATCTAATATTAGTTCTAAGAAGTTAATTGATTAACTTCTTAAATTGCCTATCTTAAGATGTTAGAGGTGCTAAGTGATTTATGTTGTAAGCAGCTGAGAAAGGATGAGGGGAGAAAGAATAATAAGAATAATAAGCTGAATTTGGAACAACTCGGAATTGAGACTGGGAGAAATGAAATCAGGAAACAGCTGCTATGTGAACACATTGTTGATTGGCAATTTTATGCAGAAACTGTCCATGTTACCAGGTAACTCATGACTGATCATCAATGTGTTAATCTTTTCCTTTTCTGATTAGTAAATATCACAATACTATGAATAAACCACTTTTCATCATCTTTATATCAATTTTAGTTGCATAAATATTTTATAATTATAGTGTTGTGCCTGTTTTAAAAATTTTAATGAAAGCACAATAACCCACCTAAGGAAACATGCAAAAAAATCTTGATTTTAAGGAAGCAGTAGTCTAGGTATAAGAAATTATCAGGTTTTGAATCTAAATTTTATCAAAACATATATGATGGATTGTAAGCATTTTAATTTATCAGTGCCATACTTCATTTCTCTTTAAAGTGGAGACATATTATTTATCAGAGAATATTGACTAAGGTAGTCAATTTAGAATAGGATGTTTTTCACCAAGAGTTAATAAAATAGGAAAGATTCCAAAATATTTTATCCATTAATTTCTAATATGGGATCTAACCATCTTAAGATATACATATTTTATTTTAAAAAGAGAATTGTTTCATTGATAACAAAAATAATAAAAAAGAGAATTGGAGGGAGAAAGTAGTATGGTCTAAGCTTATCTCCATCTACCTCCCTTCTGTCTTTACCTGTGTCATCATCAGCATGATTAGGAACATACGTACTTGGGCTTCTAATAAATATTTATTAAATAGAAAACATTTTGAATCATTAAATATATGAAGGACATATTTTAAGACAGCTTTATTTTTCCATTTACTTTACCAGGGACACACAAAGAAAATGAATTTTTTTAGAGTTGGAAAATATTTTACATTGGTGGACATGCCAGGTTATGGCTATAGATCACCTGAAGATTTTGTTGAAATGGTAGAGACCTATCTAAAAGAACGAAAGAAGTAAGGAAAATTTTTTCTTACAATAGTTACACATTTAACCTCAAAGCAGGTTTTCGTCAGTACAGTATTCTACACGTGATGAACGCTTAGGTTTTACTCAATGACTTAGAAGGTCCATTTGAGTCTCATAATATTCTACAATGCAGTATTTATGGCCAGGGTGTCTACTGCTTACTTGTCGTCTGCATTTAGGTTAGCTTAATCTTAAATTCAAGTGTTTTCCTATGTTGAAATTGAACAAAGAGTACTTCAGTTGTTCATTAATTTTTTTAAACCACTCTTAACTAGCTAATTTTAAAAATGAAAATTGTTAATGTGCTATTTGCCAGATTTTAATAAAGTAAATGCTGATCATTCTTAAAATACCTCAGATGTCACATCTTCTGAAAATGTTATTTTTCGTTTTGTCTCTATATATAGTCAAGTAACAATTTTTTTCAAGAACTGCACAATATACAGAAAAATGCTAATCTTTTGAAGTGTAAGGAAAAGTTTGTTGTAGCTTTAGTTAATTGGATTTGTGTCTCTTTCTTCCACCAGAGTTTTAAGTGGAAAGAGCTGACTTATTTTGTGGCAAGTCCAGGCAGTGTTTTATTTTCAATATATACTTATGGAAATAAGTTAATATGTAGCAAATTTAGTTAAAAGTAAAAAGCATTGAGATCTATTAGACTATAAGATGAACTTCCTGGTGAATTGAAAATTTCTGTTGCCTAAAGCAATGTGTAAATCTTAAATTGTCTCAATCATTCAAAGGAAAATTTCTTCATATAGTGGCGAGTGGGGGATAATGAATGGGGATATCTTATATTGCCATTAATCTTCATTTCTACCTTCTTGTAGTTTGAAAAGAACATTTTTATTAGTGGATAGTGTTGTCGGAATTCAAAAAACAGACAATATTGCCATAGAAATGTGTGAAGAATTTGCATTGCCATATGTGGTAAGTGTTTCCTTTGAATCACGGTTGCGATTAGAAATATCAGTTCTGTGTGCATCTTCACGTGCACATTCCTATTATTAACAACTGAGCTTATCTTTCCTCTTCAAAAGATAAAGTAGAGTAACTTTTGAAAACACTTATCAATTACTCAGCCATTAATATTAAAATAAGTTCTGTGGCACTTTTATTCTCTTTTCCTTCTCTCAGCTTTCAGTTTTTAAAATTATAGTCAATATATAAGTTTTTTAAGCTATTCATTTAATGTTCCTATATGCTTTTTCATATTTTTTTTCTTTTTATGGCAATATAAACATTTGTCCAAAACAAGTTAGTAGGACTTAAACAGCAGGTTGGCAGATAGTACTTAACAGAATGTGAATGAAAGTGCAACTGAAAAATTTGCTTAACTATTTGGACTTGAAAAATTGTTCCAAGAATATAGCAGCTCTAGCCCTCAAGTACAACTGTTAAATTCTTTTTTTTTTTTTTTTTTTTAAATAGAGTCTCACTATGTTGCCCTCGGTAGAGTGCCATGATGTTGTAGCTCATAGCAACCTTTTGGACTCAAGCGATTCTCTTGCCTCAGCCTCCCAAGTAGCTGGGATTATAGGTGCCCGCCCTAACACCCGGCTAGAACTGTTACATTCTTAAAGAAAACAGAATTTCTTTTAGAAATATCTTACCAATATTCTTTCTGTCTTTTGACCTAGAATAGAATACAGATTAATAGATTGGTATCCATGTTAATTTTGCTTTGTGGGACTTCCATATAAAACAGCACTCTTAAAATTGATTTTCCAAAGAAAAGCAAAGAACCCAATGTATAATTTGGTTTCAAAAAATGTCAGAAAACTACTAATTTTAACAGTGAATTTTAATGCAAATCAAACTGGTCAGCCACTTTCATTCTATTCTTGGGGTTTGCAAGTCCTGTGAAGCATTAATATAACTTACAGTCATAAGAATTCAAAGCATTGATAGCATACCTAGAAAAAAATGACTAAATATTACCAAACTAAGTAATAGGATTCCTAATTTGGTATCATAGATGCTAGTTTATAAAATCATCTTTTCCTCAGTTTTAACTGAAAGGAAATACTATTTTCTTCTTTGAAAAAGGAAATGTAATAGTGAAATTGTATCTGTATTTCCCTTTAAATATAAGCACATTTGCCTTTATGAGAAAACATTGCCATTGGGGAAATGGGTAGAATCACAGGTCATTAGAAACCACACATTTTCTGCTTCTCACTCTTTCTGCCATTAGCATCTTTTATGACTAAAAAGCATAAACGATTTTTCAGGATTTTTTATTTTATGGAAATTCTACAGGAAAACCTAATTGATTTGTAATCATCCGTGTCTTGACCTTACTACACTATGTACCTGATCTTTGAACAAGTAAAATTCTTGACTTACTTGGAATATAATATAGTAGATATAACCTACAAAGAATCTGATTTCTGGGCTCAGCACCTGTGGCTCAATGGGCTAATGCTTGCCAGCCACGTACACCTGAGCTGGAGGGTTCGAATCCAGCCCGGGCCCACCAAACAACAATGACGGCTGCAACCAAAAAATGGCCGGGCGTTGTGGCGGGCACCTGTAGTCCCTGCTACTTGGGAGGCGGAGGCAAGAGACTCGCTTGAGCCCAAGAATTGGAGGTTGCTGTGAGCTGTGATGCCACGGCACTCTATCCAGGGTGACAGCTTGAGGCTCTGTCTCAAAAAAAAAAAAAAAAAGAAAGAATCTGATTTCTGATTTTTCCTTTATAGTAGTATAGATAAGGCTGAGCC
The DNA here is from genome assembly GCA_963574655.1 of Perodicticus potto. Classification (NCBI taxonomy): domain Eukaryota; kingdom Metazoa; phylum Chordata; class Mammalia; order Primates; family Lorisidae; genus Perodicticus; species Perodicticus potto. The sequence continues at coordinate 49,749 of CAUYRH010123406.1, forward strand.
AATTCATATATCATAAACCTCAAGATATGTTGTGATCATATGAAACATTTAACTTAGGAGGCTGAGGCAAGAGGACTACTTGAGCTCTAGAGTTTGAGGTTGCTGTGAGCTATGTCACAGCACTCAACTAAGGACAACAAAGTGAGGAAAAAAAAAAAAAGAATGAAACATTTAACTTATCACAATTGCAAATATGACTCCATGGTCCTTTTTATTGATCTTAAATCCAAAATACTATGGCTCTGTGTATTTAAAACATTATTAAATAGCAAATATTTAGTGCATACTTTACATGAGGTCTGATAGTTATGTTCATGAACTCATCTGAGAAAAAGTCCTACATAACTCATTGCTGGATATCACTATGGCCACTTTTGAAGTACTCCCCTTAAGAAGCTATGCCCCCATGCCAGCACCTATTCCACACCCTTCAGAGCAATTTTGGAACTCTTTTTTCTGGAATGGCCGTCACAGCATTTGTCTTAAGAGTTCTGGCAGTTAAATTCGAGAACTTGCCACCATGTACTTGTGTTGGCAGCACTGTTCAAACAACTTGGTAAGATTTCATAACCTTGGTTTATCAGTGTCTCAGAGCTATGTTCATGTTGACATGTGGTCATGTCTTAATGAGTGGTGTTCATTATTGCTGCATATTTTTGTGCGCCATATAACAACAGCTCTGATAGTAATTCCAGAAAAAAGAATTCCAAAATTGCTTTTAAGGGTAAACTAGGCACTAGCATCAGTGCATAACATTTTAAGGGGAGTACTTCAAAGGTGACCATGGTGATATTCAGCAATGAGGTATATAGCACTTTTTCTAGGCCAAGTTCGTGAACTTGATTGTCAGACCTTGCATGTTACACATATTAACTCATTTGTTCTTTACAGCTACTCCTTTGTAGGGTATTTTATTTTATACTTGAAGACATAGAAACAAAGAGATTAAAAAATTTGTACAGGTCACCTAGTTTTAACAAAAAGTTGTAGCTAAAATGTGTAAAACTATATTAAGAACTACTTTACTTCTAATAGTTAAAAAGTTGTTTTCTTATAGATGGTATTAACAAAAATTGACAGATCTTCCAAGGGACATCTTTTAAAACAAGTGCTTCAGATACAGGAATTTGTTAACACACAAACACAAGGATGTTTTCCTCAATTGTTTCCTGTAAGGTAAGACTTGAGTTTTTATAACGTTGTGTACTAAAAACTTGTAATATTAAATCACTGTTTCTTAAATTGAGGTGTCACTTACAATTAGAGACTTTTTGGAAAACTTTGCATTTCGTTGTGATTCATTGGTATGGTCCGTTAGTACTTTTGTATTTTTCCCCCTTTATTCTTTCTTCCTTCTGCTGTTTCTTGAGGACACTTCATTGTCTGCCTCAACCTAGCTCAACTCTATACAAAAGCAGAAGTGAAAACTT
>CAUYRH010123408.1:0-45841 GCA_963574655.1 Perodicticus potto
ATTGAATTATTGTACACAGCGATGATTCAATAAAAAAAAAATAAATAAAAATAAATAAAACATTTAGAAACAGATACATTCTATTTGATCTCTCCAAACTACTGGAAAGCTGTCTAGAATCTTGAATTATGACTTAGGGCATTAGTTTTACATTCAGCTGCGGGGATTAAATTGTAACTACAAATTTTCATACATATGAGAGCATATCTATCAGATGCATCCCTTACAAGTGAAAGTTCATGGGTATATCAATTTTAATATAAATGATTATTGCTAATGAACTTATACTTTATACTAATGTACATTGCCAGCATATGAGAGAGAAACATGCCTTGTAGTTCCTTTGTTAGCTAACTCTACATTTAATCAAATTATTGATGTACTACTAAATGATATGCTCATCATTGAAAGTGTTCTCATGTGCTCCTTTTTTCTCCATCCAAAGTGTGAGCTCTTATCCACTGATGACATTCTGATACACTGAATAAATTTGGCTATTTATATATTAAATGAAACCCTCTTTAAATTTTTGTCCCCCCTTCCCATATTTAATGTTGAAGCATAAATCCCCTGCTCTGTTATTCTTTCTTAGGCATGGGGATGAAGAAAAATGAAAGGCAGAGGGAAACATCAGTGAAGATAGGGTGGAAGTAGGTTGGAGATTAAAAGTTAAAAGCTTTTATTGAACCACTGTATTGTGAATAATATCTATTATTTATTGAGCCCTACTTATATGCCAAGGCACTGTTGTGCACTTTACATGAACTATCTCATTTAATCCTTGCAGTCACCCTCTGAAGTAGGGATTACTGATTTCTCCTTTCTATAAAGGAAGAAACTGAGTCTTTGAGGGTTGGAAAGAAATAAATTATTCAATGACATTTTTGTGAAAGTATGGAAAGGCAGACTTTATTCAGCACCATTGAGGTAGGTGTAAATATCACTGTAATGGGGTCTTGCAGTGGGGGAGAGAGGTTGGGTCCAGTTCAGAATACAGTGTAGTCAAGTGGGAATTTATAGCCAGAGATCAGGGTAAGGGTAAATAGATGGAAACTTATTAAAACGAAATGAGGGGTATGGGGAAATTCTAGCTAAATCAACAAAATTTGCTTACAATTATTTAGCATATTTTGAATGTAAAGGATCATTCTAAGTACTTTGTATATAGGATCATTCTAAGTACTTTGTATATATTACTTCATGTAATCCTCGTAACAGCCTTGTGAGGTACATGCTATTATTACCCTCACCTTTTAGATGAGCAAACTGAGCTCAAAGAGTAAAATCTCTTCATTACTAGCTGTGAGAGGTGAGAGGAGAACTCGTGTAATCTACTTTAAGAGTCCACACTGCATTTCAAGTACAGGCAAGATCACTGGCCTGGGAGTCAAAGAGCTTGAATTTGGAATTATGTCTCAGCTTTGTAATGAGTGAACCCTTAGGGAACTGCTTTCACCTCCCTGGGCCTTTTTTTCCTCATGTGAAAGCAGGGCATTTATTTCAGGATAATTCATGGGGGCCTATTTATTCTAACATTTTAGAATTCCTCACATGAAAGAGCTGAGCAAATTTGCTACTTCTGATTTCATCACTTGTTGAGGACAGTCTTGGACTTGAGTAGCCATGTTATCCCAAAGCCCCTTGTATCCAGAAGATGCTCACTTGTTGCAGTGTAGTATAACATGCTTCCTCAACACATGAGATGCCTTTTCATTTTTTTTTTTTAGAGACAGAATCTCAACTTTCTTGCCCTCGGTAAAGTGTGGTGGTATCACAGCTCACAGCCACCTCCAGCTCTTGGGCTTAGGCGATTCTATTGCCTCAGCTTCCAGAGTAGCTGGGACTACAGGTGCCCACCACAACACCTGGCTATTTTTTTTGTTGTTGTTGCAGTTTGGCCAGGGTCGGATTCAAACCCATCATCCTCAGTATATGGGGCCGGCCCCCTATTCATTGAGCCACAGATGTCATCCTGCCTTTGCATTTCTATAGGACAGGACTCTGTAGACCATTGCATATTGACATTTGGAAGCAATAATGAGATACATAAGACCCTACTGCACATATGGATGAAACTTCATAAAAAAAGTACCTCTTAAATTAGAAACAGTTGAAAGCCATATATGTCATCTCCTGGTAAGTTAAAGAAAAGTAAAGCTACAATATAAAGCACACATACTTTCCCTGAACAACTCACTTCAGTCATCCAACTTGCACTCTTAAAACTCTCTTGTATAGACTTGTAGCCAAGTACATGAAGGAGATTTTTTTTCATTTTATAAAATAAGGAAACATTGGGGCATTTTTGCTGACATTAACTTAAATATTCAACACCTTCTCTTATTTTGAACTGAATGAGATTTAACTAAGATGATAATTTAAAATAAATAAATTGACAACTTTGTATTGTTACACCTCCTTTTTCTTATGGACACTTGCCATATTTTAAGACTTCTCCATGAGTTCTGAAGTAGATTTTTAAACCCTATAAACTTAGTGCTTGTCTTTTCCCCTTGCATGAGTAGTAGCTGGTGCTTTTTATGAACTTTCTTCTTTCTAACTTCCTTACTGTAGAACCTGTCACCATGTCTCTCCCACCTCTAGCTGGACACACACACTTATGCACACCTGCACACCCACACGTCATCTGTTGTTCTGGGCCCTTGTCACTTCATTGCAGAATCCTAAAAGATGATAAGTTAGGAAGTGTCATAAATGTGTTTAAATTTTGGATGAGGAAGGATGGAAGTAAAAATAAGATCCTTTCTGTTTACTTTTATACTTTTAAAGAATCCCAAGTTAACTTGGATTCTATTTCATGGAAAAGAAATTTTAGAATGCCCAACCTTCTTATGTGTTCATTGTTTAAAGCTTGTATTTCATACTACGTATGAGATGGTATACTGTTGAAAAATAATTTTAGAAGGAGAAAAAGAAAGTGTGTCTTTATGTTGAATCATTGAATGTGTCAAGCAGTTAAACTTTCATCCTTACTGGTGCAATAATATTCATTACAGAATTCTCCACCCCACAGATGTTATTCAGGAGGATATTTTTCCTGTTGGCTTGTTTCCTTAATTTGACATTTACCATGCATGTTGGTTGGAGGCCTCATTTTTCTGTGAACACTGTAGAACACCTAGACATATTTGTGAAATCCTGCACAAGTCGTTCGGTGAAACTTTGTGTTCTCCCCTATATTGTTCAGTGTTCCTCAAATCTTTTGAGCTAAAAACAAATTGCAGGAAAGAACTCTAAGCTGCTTTGGAAGAAAAGTGATGAGCTTTGTGTAGCTTTTAATCCATGTAGCATCCAGTATGTATAATCTTTCCTCCCTCTCCTCCAAGCAAGTAAGATACAAATGGCACATTCTTTTAAAAACCAGGCTACAATCAAGAGCAAACATTTATGCCTTTCTTTTTAACACACAGATGGTGCTCATTCTCTTTTATGTGTTACCCATTCTGGGTCTGTTAGGAAAGCATGACTCCTCTTCCAAGCCCACACCACTCTTGAACATAAGTGCTTTATCTCTGTGAACAAGGAAAGTCTTATTTCTGTACCTGCAGTTTCTCCTCATCCTCACACAAGCAGCAGTCTTTTCCTCCATGTGATAATATTTAGCTCTTCCCATTTTCTTACATCTTTTTCTCAGGACATGAGCAGCTTTCATATTTTTGAACCTTTTATCTGTAATAATACATGATCTTTTCAATCAGTCTTCTTGAGGGGCACATAAAGCCTTACCCATCTGTTTTGGTGCATGGCAGTCCTATATGCGCACTTTCCACCCCACCGCCTTGAACCTCACAGTTCATGATCTGTAACATGAGCTGCTCACTTACTACCCAGGGATTTTGCAGTCTTTGTCCTCTCTTCAAGACCAGTCATTTCTTCCCTATAATACACCCTTCCTTTGATTGAGCTGGCATTCCTTTCTCCTTTAATTGTTTTTTTGAAAAATCTATGTTCTGTTCTCCTAGATGGAATATAATGCTTCTCACTCTTAGACTCAATATCCAGCAATAATCTGCTTTATTATTTACACTGCTGTCCTTTCACAAGTATGCCCTTTTGTCCTCCAAACCTTTAATAAAGTATGTAGCCTCCATTCTTGTTTCTTCTTCTCTTTTTTCACGCATGCCTCTATTGGCATCTTTTGCTTTATTTCTTTTTTTTCTTCTTTGCCTCCAAACTGTTAGTGGAAACTCCTGGATTATCCAGGGTTCTGAGAACTTAGCTATTCACATCATCAACACCACAACCACCACCACAGGTTGATATTTCTCAAGTCTTATTCTCACCGTGTTGCTCTCATCTAGGATCTGGGTGCTTCTGGAGACTTGGGATCTCAGTCTGCCCCTAAGTGATCTAGACCCCACCATACCTAGCTCAGTACTCCCAGTGTGATTGATTCTTCCCACCCGACTAATAAAATCTGAGGTCCTCACTAATATCTTTACCACTTTATAGCTTGTGTTGATTGCTCTGGCCTTCAAACTCATGTCATTTCTGTGTTCTGTATTGTAGGTGTTTAGTCTGTTATGTATAATTTTAAAAAGTTTTTCCTAACCCATTTTGCATCCAGATCTGAACTGAACTACTCATTCTCACGTTGTTATTTGTAATGGTTATTTTTCTCATTTAAAATTAATATTTGTCACTGTAGAGATAGTTAATATGCTTGATTATGGATTCTGTACTAGATCCTGCTGGAGGTGCTTTATGAATATATAGAATAAATACATACCACTTTTCTAAAAATCCAAAAAGTTTTGAATTCCAAAAGACATTTGTTCCTAAGAGTTTCAAATGAAATATTGTGGACCTAAATTGATTTGGGAATATAGTAATATCAGAGCAGCAGGAAGGTTATATACCTGTAGTGTGCTGGGTACCATAGGAGATAAGGAGAAATAAAAGCTTAAGACAGGCTTCCCACTTCCATTCAAACTGCCTGTTTTGTTCTTTAGCTGTCTGAAAGACAAACCACATAAAAAAAGATTATAAATTCCTTGAGGGCAGTGGCCCATAAATTCTTTTATATCCCCATTAATAAATAGACTGTTAACTAAGGTTGAGGTTTTTCAGAGGATTGACTCTGTTAATTTCCCATCTGGTCACCTCTGTAGACCCCAGTTTTCATAGACACAGAACCAAAATTCCCATCAGATCTTAAGCGAGATATCCTAAACATGTTGACACGTCTCATTAATACTGTGTCTGAGCTAACTGAATGGGACTGAGGGAAGAGCTGTTTCTGCTTCAGTGACCCTCTGAGGGTTCTCCAGAAGGTCTTCCTACGTATGACCAGTACTAGGCAGGGTCACCCACATGTTAGGGCCATTCCAGTTTGTTCAGGGAATAGGTAATTTGTGTTACCTAAAATAATAAGTAAATGTTTGAAATTTATTTAAATATTTTTTTAGTTGATACTTTAAAAATTTTATTTCCTCTACTGTTTTTCCAAAAGTCCATATTTAGTTCTCTGTTTTAAATAATGAAAATGTGCATGTTTTAAGAATGACTGACTCCTTTTACTATCAAGTCAAGAAATGTCATCTTGCATTGATATTTACCAATCCCACACTAAGTGGATGACCGATTATTTGTAGTTCTTAGCATGTGTTAGAGGCTAATAGAAAATACCCAAATTCTGTTTGGCCATATTAATTATGTGTGGAAAATACTTTTAATTGTTTTTTGCCTCATGGAGTAGTATCTAAAAAGATAGTGTCCCTATGTAACAATGAAATGCTGACACTGTAGGGTGGGTTGAAGATGTAAGAAAAATCCTTAACTCATTAGCAAAGCAACATACATCCACTAGAAAGCTTTTCCACCTTTTCTATCATCTGCTTCACTTTCCCATTGAAACCACTGGTGTTAAAAACCTTCGTTCCAATCAGTGATGCTCTGGTTGTGCTTAACTTGTAAACTGGATTACCTCTCACAGTACCTTTATGTGGATCACTTAGGACTTTAGTGCCTCTGTGTGGAAAATGCCAAATTGGGATTATGAGTATGTATCTCATTAAAACAAAGCTGCCTTTTGTGGGTTTTATATTTACAAAGTTGGTGTTCCCTGGAAGTTGATATTAACTTTCCGTAGCAGGTTGTTTCTCTCTCATCTTCTTTACCATGACTGGGTTATCTGCCTCCAGAAGGAAAAACTTCATGTTACCTATATTTTCTTTTTTCCTACCAGAAAAATGTTAAAAAATACCATTCAATTAAGTTTAAGATCCCAAGAAAAATACATATAATTATTAACTAAATATATTCAAGGGATAATAGATAGCTTATAGGATAATAACCATCATGCAAATTTATAGTCCTTTCCGTATTACATCTTCTACCTTTCTAACACACGCTCAATAGGAAAAGTAGATTATTAGTAAGGAAAGCAATATTATGCATTTAGTATATTGCCTATGTCTTAGAATCTAAATTATGTTCAGTATTGAAAGTTTTAAGAGGCCCTTTCTTGTTTTTCATTTTTGGTGGTTATTTGTTTTTTTCAAAGAGCAGTATAATTTATTAATCACGTAGGTATTCTTAACAGAGTGTTTTTTTTTTTTTCCCAGTGCTGTGAGTTAAGGGTCAGCAGATTGCTTTGAAATTACTTAAAGTTATTTTGAAAAAGATATGAAAATGGAGTTTCTGAAACAAGAACTATGTTAATATGTAAAATAAGGTGGCATTTATAAGTACACATTATCTAATATATCCTCCCTTTTAAAAAGAAGTTTGTAAACAAATATCTACCTGACATGAAAGCAAAAAGGAACTTAGATACTAGATTAAATATGAAATTTGGAAAGGACCATATTAATGATCTCTAGAGAGGAATTAGATTTGGTTCTTATTTTACTATGTAAAAATTGATTACAACATCTAAGCTTGCAATTGGATGATTTTTTTGGCATATTTTCTTTGAGAACACATCTTTTCATGAGGTAGTATGTAATAATGTGATGATGGATAATATTTCTGTACTTAATGGCTTGGAATGCAAAACTATGCTTGATACAGGAAAGGCAGTTAACATTTTTGAGGATGTTTGGATGTGGAGATGAAATCATATTAACAGCCAAACCTCTGAATTAAAGGTTTATCTTATCGGAAAATTTGGAGAGAAAGTGTTGTGAGTGGGTAATCAGGCTACACAGCATTAGGGTGTGGGGCTGAAGAGCAGAGTGCCCATTTTAGCAATGAGAGCATAGCATTCTGATGTCAAAATGTGTAGGTATTCATTAGTTAGGGAAAGTAGTGCATATGAATATATAATCATTTAATTTGTGCCGTGAAAATGAGTAGGATTTATGATTGGGTACATCTTAGATTTTATGCAGGTGTCTAGTTTACCTGCAAATAATTTTCTATCACCCTTACTACCTGTCTTTTTTAATTAGATGCATTGCTTTGCATACATACTACAGTTTTGGTAAAATATCACTTTCTTGTGTATTCTAATATAAGAATTAAGCAAGACCATAAACCAAGATAAGAAATTTCATTAAAATGTGTCAAATCAAATTTCACTTTGAAAAATTAAAATCTAGAATGTATACTCTGTGGACATAATTAAATTTATTTACCAATGAAAAGAAGGGATGCTGCCTTCCTTTTGGATACGTGAATTTTCAACAACAACTAAGCTGTTATAATTCTGTGGTGACTTCAAAAAAAAATTCAGTGCTACCCTGTGGGGAAAAAATATTCAATATTCTTCTATCTTGCAAATAAACCTCATGATTTAAGCCTGTGTTTGAAAAGTTTTCCATAAGGACTTTTTCTGTAGTCATTTCTTAAGTGCCCTTTTCCCATTTTTGATACTATAAATTAGAGGATTTGACATTGTATTTTAAGGTACTGTACTAACTATATCTTTATAAGGTAGAAACAATCAAAAAGGGAGGGCAAATGCCCTCTGAATTCATTTTTTAAAGAACTATCCCACAGCAAATGACCACTGTCTGTTCAGTCCTGTCAGGGCAGATGGGAAACTCTCTTTCTCACAATTGCTTGCAAAATGCCTTTGTTTTCCTTTAATTGAAGCCCAAGCAGGAAGTACTGTAACTTTGTCCATAGCTTCTAATTGACTAGTACAGATGAATGTAAATTAGAGCAGGTGGCAAAGCCAGTCAGTCCTGAGCATCATCAATCTTTCCCCTCAGTTTTATGCCAACTTCCTTCTCAGAATGTCCATTGACTTCCCATTTTCAGTCTCCTGCTGTCAATTATGAAGGGATTAGCTATAGCTAAGACAGTCAGTTTTAGCTGATGGTTTAAGACAAAGACTTTGGAATTACATAAACATAAATTTAAATCCCAGCTCTGTGAACTTCAGAACATTGCTCGATCACTGGAGCACTCTAACCGTCAACTTCCTCACCTGAAATATGGGACAATGATAGTATTATTGCCTTAGAGGCATAGTGTAAGACTATGGTATCTCCAAAGTATCTTGAACAATGCCTGTCTTATAAAAAAAAAAAGTGGCTATAAAAAACTCGGCTATAATTATGCTTTCAGGAAAATACAGTCACGCTGATATGTTAAATGTCTGAGACATTTGCAATTGAAGACTTAAATCTGAAATTGTATAATAAAAAAATTAAAAAGGGAATATTAGCTAATGCATCAGGCAGGGAGTAAAAGAGGAATCTTTCATCAGTCTTTACAAGTTATAATTGTACTTTTACCTAAGAACCTTTTGCCTGAGACACTTTCCTCCAGTCAATCTATACCTGAGTTTTGAGTCCTAAGAATCTAGAACTTGCTTTCATGGTGTTCACTTTCTTCTCTTGAATCATTTTAACCTGTCTCTGCCTTGTTCTTCATAAGTATTCAGACTTCAAGGTTTCTGGTCTGACTGGCACAGGTTCCCCAACATAATCTAGTACCCAACACATCTGTGGGGACTCCCTAACTAAAAGAGTTACCAAACCCAAAAGGAGTCCAGCTAGATTTCATCACTCACAGCACAAGGAGCCATTTATTGAGACAACTAGGATTGCTAAGGAAGAGAGGAATTTTAACATGAAAGATGCCTAAATAGTCTCAAATACATCTTCCTGACCAGCTAATGCAAGGGATTTTATAGTGAGTTGTAGACTGTAGATCAGGCGGCATAGTGTGAAGTCATAGAGTCTTCAGGTGGTCGGATTTAAAAGTCAGCTGTTGATGATGAATAGCGAGTTGCTGGGAAATTCCGTGGAGAGGCTAGTTAAGTCTGGTTGTTAGGGTTCACTGGTCAAATCCAAGGAAACAAAAAATAACATAGGAAGGGGGTCATTTTGTAAGACTGATTACAAAAGTGGGAGTCAGATAGATCGTGTGCATCAGTAATGCCTCACTAGGTGTTCATTGACCACCTTCTCAGTGATAGTCCATGTGAAGTCTGGAAGAAATCCCCTGTTGCTCTTCTAGAGGGTTCACAGGGGAAGATTTACTGGATGACACCCATGGACAGAAAACACTGGGAAGGAGGAGCTGTAAGTAAGTAAATCTTAGGAATAAGATCCAGACAGACTTTACAAATGTAACTTATATAATTATAAGAAATCTGCATGGATCACAGTTGATTACAGATAATAGAGAACTAAGAATTAACTAAAAATAACAAGGAAAATTTTCAAATTTAAAAGAAGTTAATAATATAGCAACATCTTTGACATTCACAGAGAATACACGTACTTCATAGACTTTTGAGAAATCCTACATTCCTAAATACCCCTATCTTTTATAAAACTCATATTTAAAAGATTTAAGAATGGAAGACACATTGAGAGATGGAAAGGAAGTGGTCCCTAAGCTCATTAACTAGCTAAATGATTAAACCTGTTACAGAAACTTGATTCCAGTTTATGTCTCAAAAAAGTGCAAATTACTGCCTATCATAAACATTTTAAAGTCACTCACTGAGTGCTCGGAACCAGAAGTGTTCTATCTGTGAATGTCAAGTGTGTACTGTACTAATAAGAGATATTCATGTGAATAGGTTATCCCTATGTAAGTATCATGGAGAACAGTAACAATTACGTATCTCATTAAACAACTGCCTAATTAATGTTGTTGTAAATTGTGCTTGATTAGAATATTCTCTTTATAGTTGTTGATCCTGAAACATGGTGGCCTCTCTTAACTATTAAAAAAAAAAGTGGAAGGAAAATTGATCTTTGGTTCACAGTTTTAATAATATTTTACAAATTATTTTAAAAGGAGGTACTTAATAGCTAGGAATATAATATCCTATATGCCTTAAAGAATCTGTACTTTGTAGTAAATCATATATGGTAGCCAGTTCTTTATATGTTGGCTCCTTTAGTGTGGAAAAATCATCTCTGTATAAGAAGTCAGTCATCAGAACACAAATATGTAGTTGGATACTTTAGCAGAAAAATTTCTGCCTCCAGAGCAATCTGTTGTATTTATTGAGAATTTACCATGTACTTTTATCATAGCAGATTCCATTATCATTGACTTATCATTTTACTTCATCTATCCACCCATGTTCTTCCAAAATGATAAAATCACAAGTTATAGTTTTTTAAAAATTCAACTTTACGTGTTGAACACAAATGTCTTAACACTGCAATTAAGTAAATGAGGTGAAATCTATGGTAATTAGTAGGATGTAAGCACTCCTATTTGTACAAATAATCAACACAGTGAATCCCACAAAGGCATAAATGTATTCATGATCTATGTATATATGACTCAATTAAAAAAAAACTCAACTTTACAGAGGTACAATTTGCATAATAAATGCCATAATTTAAATGTATAGTTTGTTAAGCTTTGCCTTGGGTATACACTGATGTAACCACTACCCCCATCAAGAACATTTCCATCACCTGAAAAATTTCTCATATTTACTCTCCACCATCACTACTACCACCATCCCCTGACACACCTCCTATCTTAGGCAACCACAGATGGGACTTGTGTAATATATACAAGCCTTAAGTATAGTTTTACCATTTTGAAAGAATCTCTCATAATCAATGTGCTCTGTGTACAGTTTATTTTACTCAGTGTAATGTTTTTGAGGTCCATTCATGTTATTGCATGAATAAATTGCCTTTTATTGCTGAGTAGTATCCCATTTTATGAATAAACCTTTTTTTGTTCATTCATCTCTTGAGAGCCATTTTGGTTAAAGTTTTGGGGGGTTCTAAATAAAAATCTTTAATTTTTTTTTCTTTGTAGTTTCCTTGTTTGGTTTTGGTATCCAGATGATGATATTAATCTCCTAAAAGGAATGGCAAAGTGTTATCTTCCTCTCCATTTGTTGAAAAAATTTTTGAGTAGTATTAGTCCTTCCTTTTTTTTTTTTTTTTTTTTTTGTAGAGACAGAGTCTCACTTTATCGCTCTCAGTAGATTGCTGTGGCGTCACAGCTCACAGCAACCTCCAACTCCTGGGTTTAGGAGATTCTCTTGCCTCAGCCTCCTGAGTAGCAGGGACTATAGGTGCCCACCACACGCCCGGCTGTTTTATTTTGCCACTCGGCCAGGGCCAGGCTTGAACCCCTAGGTATATGGGGCTGGCACCCTACTCACTGAGCCACAGGCACCGCCCATATTAGTTCTTCTTTGTATGTTCGATAGAATTTACAAGTAATACCATCTGATCTGGAGTTCCATTGTGAAAAGGATTTAACTCGGTCTTTCAAGATATTTGTTCATTTTGTTTAGGTTCTCAAAATCACTTGGGATCAAATTGTTCCTAACACATTTCTTTCTGTTTTTTTTTTTTTTTTTTGTTGTTGTTGTTGTTGTTGTTTGTTTGTTTTGAGACAGTCTCAAGCTGTCACCCTCAGTAGAGTGCAGTGACATCACAGCTCACAGTAACCTCCAACTCTTGGGCTTCAGCAATTGTCTTGCCTCAGCCTCCTAAGTAGCTGGGACTACAGGTGCTTGCCACAATGCCTGGCTATTTTGTTGTTGCAGTTGTTGTTTTTTAGCTGGCCTGGGCCAGGCTCGAACCTGGCTCGAACCTGCATGTGGCTGGCGCGTTAACCACTGTGCTACAGGCACTGAGCCCCTAACACATTTCTTTTTTATCCTTTAGATTTATATGGGATCAACAGTAATGTTGCCTTTTTCACTTTCATGTTGGTTTTTGTTTTCTCTGTTTCTCTTGCTAGGGATTTTCCAATTTTATTTTTTATTTATTTAATTAATTAAATCATGGTTGTGTACATAAATGCAATCATGGGGTACAATGTGCTGGTTTTATATGCAATTTGAAATATTTTCATCAAACTGGTTGACACAGCTTTCATGGCATTTTCTTCGTTATTGTGTGCAGACATTTATATTCTACATTTAGTAAGTTTCAGCTTTTAGCTTCATTAATTCTCTCCATTGTTTGTCCACTGTTTATATATTGATGTTTTATTCTTTATTTTTCTAATTAGTTAATTAATTGTATTAATTCCTTTGGATTTAACTTGCCCTTCTTTTTTCAGTTTCTTAAGGAAATGTAGGCCATTAATTTGAGACCTTTCTTCATTTCTAATAAGTATTTAATAAAATATAAATTTTTCTTTAAGCACTTCTTTGTTTGGAATCCTGCAAAATAAGATATATTAAGATTTCATTATTATTCAATTCAAAGTACTTTCCATCTTCCCTTTAATTTTTTTTTTTGCTCAATGAGTTAATTAGAATTATGTTACTCAATTTTCAAATACTTTGAAAATTTTAAATGTTTTTGGTATTGATTTCTCATTAACTCTTTTATGGCTAGAAAATATATCGACAGGATTTCCATCCTTTTAAATATATTAAAACTTCTTTTATGATATATCTTACTGATTGTTTCATGTGCACTAAACTTAAGGTTTATTCTGCTTTTGTTGGATGTAGTCTGTGATGTCAAGTAGGTCAAATTGGTTGATATTCAAGTCTTTTAAATACATACTGTTTTTCCTTTTGTATTTCTATTGGTAAAAGAATAAATAATTGGTAAATTATTTCTAATTATATTTGTGAATGTGTATTTCTCTTTAGTTCTCTCAGTCATGTATTTTTGTAGCTCTCTCATTGGGTACATGTGCATTTAGGATTGTTATGTTTTCTTGATAACCAGATCTTTTTATCTGTATGGAAGATCTTCCTTTTTTTCTGATAATTTTCTTTGTCCTGAAGTCACTTTGATCTTAGTATAGCTTCCTCCTGTTCTCAAGCATTTTTTTCCCTATGATTTGTATTTTCATGTATGTGTTTTTTCACCCTTTTGTTTTTAACCTATGTACAGTGTATTTCATATAGATTACATATACTTTTGTATTACTTTGTTATCCAGGCTGAAAATCCTTGCCTTTAATTGCTATGTTTAATCTATTCTTTTTTAACTTTTTTATTCCTATTTTTGGACTTAAGTTTTCCATCTTACTAGGTGTTTTCTATTAGCCTCATTGGCTTTTTGTTACTTTTCTTCATTCTGCCTTTCAAAAAATTAGCTGAACAATTTAGTATTTTTTATCTTCTCTGTCGAATTCTATTAGCTACATCTCTTTCATTCTGAATCACTATTCTAGTGATTTACCTAGTGTTTAGCAGATGCATTTTTAACTAATCACTATCTACTGAACATCTCCCATGTTATTGAGGATTTTCTACTTTGGTTGGAATTTAAGTGTCACGCAACTCTAATCAAGCTCTGATGCTTGTTCAGATAACAGCTCCCTAGCAATGTTTATTTCTCTAAGAGTTATTCTTTGCTTTGTGCATTCCCAGTGTGGTGGTATTAAGGCGTGGGTATTTTCATGCAGATTTCTGGAGCTTTTTCCATGTGAATCTCCCTCTTCTTTCATACCCATCCCACAGTTTTCAGCCACCTCAAGTTGCCCAGATGCTGAACTGTCTCCTCACCATAGCAAGTCTTTGTGCTCTTCTTTAATGTTTCTCTCCTTATGCCAACCCAAAGTCAAGGCTACCGGAGGATAGCCTATGTGTGTTGTGTGTGTGTGTGTGTGTGTTATCCCATGCTTTGGGATCCCAGTCCAGTGCAACACAGTTGTCCAAGTGTGAAAACTGTTGATTCTTACATTTTGTGCAGTTTTCTAGTAGTTTATGACAGGAGGGGATGTCTTGTGTTAGTTTTCCATCATGACTGGAAGTAGAAGTAAAACCTATCTCTTATCAGTATGAGGAAGAGACCTTGTGGAGGCAGAGTCAGAAGAAAGAATGGCAACAGACACAGAGTACCTTGTACCTCGGGCTGGTCCATTTTTTCACTTGCAAGAAACACAGTGGACAGCATCATTTTTAATTCATCTTTGCAAATTTCAACTTGCTCAGCTTATTGGTGTCCTGGGAGGCTTCATTTGGTTCTGTCCTGCAGATTTTACATTTCTTGATTTTTTTCTGTATCTCAAAACTTTCTTAATGACCCACATAGACAATAGACCTGAAGAAGAAAAATAGTGAAGGTCATGGAACAAGGATTGAGCTCAGAGAACATTATCTCAGTAATTCTGAGATAATTCTAAACTCTGTTTAGAGTTTGAAGAGAAGACAATTTCCTTGGTCACCAGTAGAGTTAGAAAAGAGACATTCCCTTGATCACCAGTAGAACTAGGAGAATAACAGAAGCACAAATAGAAGTGAAATAAAAAAGAAAAGTGTAATACAGCATGTTGTATTAGCAAGGGTTCAGAAATTCTTGACAGGCCTAAGAGGGCAGTGTATAGTAATCTTTGCATTTTTCTAAGAAACCAGGTAAGAATTCGATTGGAATCAAATCAGTATATTAAGTAATGTAATCATTATTCATATAATCTTTTCTCTTTTCATAAAAATAGTACATATTAAAATATGTAGTTATGCTGGTATTCCATAAAAGGCAATGGGAAGTGACCCAAGTTATGGGAAATCTTGGCAAATGCTTGAATTGAAGGACAGACCAATTACACATGAGGTGTGAGGCTGTAGAGAACTTAGATGGTAACTAGGATGAGTTCTAAGAAAAGCCTGAAAAGGGCAGATGTTAGCTGGTGCTGGCAATTGGAAGGAAAAGTTTGAGAAGGTAGGAGAGTGTGTTTAAAAGGAACAATGTTAAGGTTTATAAATGACCATGAAAGAATTGGGGTAAAAAGGAAGTATGGTCCTCAGGAAGGAAGTACAGAGATTTGGGGAGATGAAATTATGAAAGAAGGCAGAAGACCAGAGAGACTTAGATTTGGCAACAGGGGCAACAGTTCCAAATGGAACTCCAGTTTGAAGTTTTTCCATTGCCAGAGCAAGCAGTGTTTATGGTTATTGTGGGCCCCATGACAATAGTGGCTTGAAATCATAGTTCTATCATCACTTGACAACTCTGAAAGCAGTGCTTATGGGATTTTTAAATTTTCCTATATGGAAACAAGATAAAATGTAAGACATAAAAGAGGAAGTTGTGATTTATTTGTTGGTTAAGAGAAGGTAAAATGTTAATGTAACAAAACCTGAAAACCTAATGTTGTTAACATCTTGGAAACTAAGAATTAAAAGTCCACATGACCTCAATAAATCAGGAAGATAAGAATGAATTATAGCTCAATAGAAATTGCTGCAATTTAGTATATTTAAGTAGGAAAATCGAAAATTGTATTACAGATTTGGAGAAGCGTAGGCTTTCTGGGAATAGATACAAAATAATGAAATAATGCATGCTATATATCCATCAGTTAAAGTATTATAGGTTTGTGTCATACATATTATGCACCAAACATGTAAGATATTATACATCTCATATAAGATGCTTCTCAAACATATTCAAGGTATTATATTAATTTTTTTTAAAACACCAAATACCAGCAATGATGTGGAGCATCTGGGACTCTCACTCATTACCAGTGGGAATGCAAAATGTACAGACGCTTTGGGAGACATTGGCAGTTTCTTACAAAACTAAGCATATGCTTACCATACGATCTAGCAATAATACTCCTTAGTGTTTACCCAAGTGAGTTGAAAACTTAAGTCCACACAAAACCCGATGTTTATAGCAGCTCTATTCATAATAGCCCAAACTTGGACGTAACCCAGATACTCTTCAGTAGGTGAATGGATAAATAAACTATGGTACATCCAGATAATGGAATATTATTCATCCCTAAAAAGATACAAGCTACCAAGCCATGAAAAGATATGCGGCCCTTACAGTGCATATCACTAAATGAAAGAAGACAATCTCAAAGGCTGCATTCTGACTGTTTCTAATTATATGACGCTCTGCAAAAAGTAAAACTATCAGAACAGTAAAAAAATGAGTAGGTCTCAGGGATTGGTTGGGAGAGGAGCGATGAATAGGAGGGGCACAGGGGATTTTCAGGGCAGTGAAACTATCCTGTATGATTCTACAGTGATGGATCCATGTCATTATTTGTTTTTCAAAACCAAATTAGGTGGGTGGCACCTGTTGCTCAAAGGAGTAGGGCACTGGCACCATATGCCGGAGGTGGTGGGTTCAAACCCAGCCCCGGCCAAAAACTGCAAAAAAAAAAAAACCCCCAAAAAACAAATTAAGCACACCACCAAGAGTGAACTCTAATGTAAACTATGGGCTTAATTTAGGTGATGATGTGTCTGAAGGTTTGTCACCTGTAACAAGTGCACCACTGTGGTGCAGGTTGTTCCTAGCTAGGGGTTTGTGTGTGTGAAGGCCCAAGGAATATATGGGAACTCTTTGTACTTTCCACTCAACTTTTCTGTGGACTCAAAACTGCTAGAAATTGAATTTTACTAAGTAAAAAAGAAAAATAAGTATATGTCACATTTCAGGGGGTTTACAGATGGTGAAGTAATGAATGTTAAGTCAGTGATACAAAATCTTGTCAGAGGTTAGATGGCCCACACAATAAAGAAAACAGATATATAATGCTTTCTATAGCCCCAGTTCCCTTATGCAGGGCCTTTCCTAGAGTGTGTGGGATCTTTGTCTACATAAACGATTTGATTAAATATTATATTAAACAAGGTGAAGTGACTCATGCCTATAATCCTGGCACTTTGGGAGCTCAAGGCAAGAAGATTGCTTGATGTTAGGAGTTCAAGATCAGCCTAAGCAAGAGGGAGTCTCCCCACTTCTACAAAAAATAGAAAAATTAGTTGGGCATAGTGGCACTTGCTTATAGTCCTACCTACTTGGGAGGCCAAAGCAAGAAGATCGTTGCTGTGAACCATGATGACTCCACGGCACTGTGGCCAGGGCAACAGAGTGAGACTTTGTCTAAAAATATATATAAATAAGCAAACAGATAAATACTGTATCACAAAATTCATGGACTCACAGGAAGGTATAGTAATTTTATAGTTAGGATTTAGAATAAGGAACAGAGAAGAAGTCAAATGCACGTGAAGATTGTAGTGTCCAGGCACCATTTTTCCTGTTAGGTCTGGGACTCTGTCTTCTTGTCCTTTATTGTCAAATGTACCATTTCTGGCTAATTTTATTTCTCCTACCGTGAGAAAAAGATGTAATGTTATTATTACTCATAATGCTTTGACCCTTTAAATTCTGTTTGCATTGAAACAAAATAGGCAGATTGTTTGCCTCTGCTGCTCTGTAATACTGTTAACTTTCTACTGAAAGTAGAAAGTTGTATTGTTACTCATGACCCTGTTATTGGCTTCCAGGGACTTAAAAAGTTGTTACTGTGTATTTTGGTGATGCTGAACAAATGCAAGCCTTATACAGAGTGTTCAAGAAAGTGTGAGTGATAATTTATTTTCTGGCTATGTTAAATTTTCCATTTGGAAATTTATGGTATTTATGGTAAATACACAGTACAGCACATCTGCCAGCCAACTCTTCCCTTAAACTCTGGATGCTGTAAACACTGTATTCTGTCTCTTTCATCTTTGACTGTAACCCCCTGAACACTCCCCGTCTCTCTTTCCCCACACTTCTACCTACCAATGGGGAGGAGTAGACAAGGGACATATTCATGGGCACCTTTTATTGCTGTTAGAGGCTGTCATGTTCAAGATTTCTTTTCCATTTTCTTTTCACTTTTTTACATGATTGGACTATTAGTAAGGAGTAGAAATTAACCACCAGAAATTTTTGGTTGCCCTCCATTTGATAGATACTGTGTATTCCTTCTTTGAAGCTGAGGTTGCTTAGATTGCCACTGACGTTGTCTTTCCTTTTGCAAAAGTGTCAGATGTAGAAATAAGTCACACTATTGAATGTGAGGAAAATAGTATGTGCAGACTGTGGCATATCTTTGTCAGAGGTTCCTTGCTGCTGATAAAAAGATGTAGTGTGTTATGATGGCTTTTACTTATTTGTTCTAAAAATCAACACAAATATGTTTAGGTTTTATTATTATAATACAGGAGATACTTGAAATGGAGAGAATGAGTTTGTAAATATGAGAGTTTCTTTTTTAATTTTAAATTTTTAATTATGAAGGACACATAATAGTTGTGTTTATAGGGTGCATAATTTACCATTAGCTGTGGTTACTTTTTTGTGCTATTAAATATTTGGCAGTCTATCTTAAGTATATTTTAACACCCATTAACCATCCCCTCTTTATCCTGCCTCCCCACTACCCTATGCAGCCTCTGATCATCATTTCTCTCTGTCCCTATGAGATCAGTTGCTTTAATATTAAATATTTAGCTCCTACATTTGAATGAGAACATGTGAGATTTGTCTTTCTGTGCTTGACTTAATTCACTTAATATGATGTTCTCCAGTTCCATCCATGTTCTTGCAAATGATAGGATTTTATTCATTCTCTTTTATTGCTATATAATATGCCATTGTGTATATGTACCACGATTTTGTTATCCATTCACATGCTGATGGACACTTAGATTGATTCCAAATCTTGCCTATTATGAATAGTGCTGCACTAAATATGGGAATGTGGATACCTTCTCAATATACTGATATATGTTCTTTTGGATATATATCTAATAATAGGCTTGCTGGGTCATTTGGGAGTTAACAGTTTTAGTTTTTCTTTTTTTGCTTGTTTGAGGGTACAAACAATTAGGTAACATTGTTTGCATTAATTAGGTAAAGTCTAAGTATAGTTGAGCCCTTCACCCGAGGAATGTGCTGTATACCCTTACATCTTGCCAGTTAGGTGAGAGCACACCAATCTTCCCCCCTCCTCCCTTTAGACCTCCCCACTTCAATATAATTGTGATCTTGTGTGGACATGTAGTTGATCATCTTCTGGTTTCATATTGGTGTTGGGTACATTGCATACTTGCTTTTCCATTCTTGTGATACTTTATAAGGAAAATGTTCTTTATCTCCATCCAGGCTAATACAAAAGAGATAAAGTGTCTGTCTTTTTTATGGCTGAATAGTATTCCACTGTGTACATATATACCATAGTTTATAAATCTGTTTATGAGTTGATGGGCATAGTATTAATGTCCTTATGGTAAAATGCCTTTTTTTTTTCTTCTTTATAGATAGATACATATTAATGGGATTGTGAGATCAAATGGAAAGTCTACTTTTAGATCTTTGAGGATTCTGCATATTTCTTTCCATAGAGGCTATTAGTTTCCAACAGTATGAAAATGTTCCCTTCTATCCACATCCACACCAGCATCCACAGCTTTGGGACTTTGATGTGGACGGTTCTCACTGGGGTTAGGTGAAATCTCAAGGTGATTTTGATTTGCATTTTCTGATGATTAGGGACAATGAGCATTTTTTCAAGTGTTTCTTGGCCATTCATCTGTCTTCTTTGGAGAAGAATCTGTTGATAAACAGTTTTAGTTTTTTGCAGAAGTGCTATACTCTTTTTAATTGTGGTTACAGTAACTTACATTTCCAATAAGATTTACAAGGGTTCCCTTTCTCCACATCCTCGTCGGCATTCTTTATGGCCTTTTTGATAAAAGCCATTTTAACTGGGGTGAGATGGTATCTCATAGTACTTTTGATTTACATTTCTCTATGACTAATGATGCTGTACATTTTTCATACACGTGTCCATTTTATTTTATTTTATCTTATTTTTTGAGACAGTCTCACTGTGTCACCCTCGGTAGACTGCCATGGCGTCACTGCTCATAGCAACTTCCAACTCTTGGGCCTAAGCAATTCTCTTGTCTCAGCCTCCCAAGTAGCTGGGACTACAGGCACCTGCCACAACACCCACTATTATTTTTGTTGTTGTTGTTGTTCTCATTATTGTTTAGCAGGCCTGGGTTGGGTTCAAACCCACCAGCCCCAATGCATGTGACTGGCGCCTTAACCAATGAGCTACAGGCACTGAGCCTGTTTATTTTTTTTATATTACAAGACAATTGTATATTATTTTTTAATCAAATACAATATACAGAAGTGGTTATTGCAACGCGAATATATATGATTTTTTTTAATTGTTGGGGATTCATTGAGGGTACAAGAAACCAGGATACACTGATTGCATTTGTTAGGTAACATCCCTCTTACAATTGAGTTTTGCCCCCAAAAGGTGTGGCACACACCAAGACTTTTTTTTCTTTTTGGAAAAAATGTCTGTTAATATCCTTTACCCATTTTTAATAAGATTATTCTATTTTTTTCTATTGAGTTGTTGGAGCTCTTTATATAATATTTTATTTCTTAATCCCTTGTCAGATAGGTAGTTTGCAAATATTTTCTCCTGTTCTATGGGTCATCTCTTCACATTGTTGTTTTTTTTTTTTTTTTTGCTGTGCCAAAACTTTTTGACTTGATGTGATCCCATTTGTCCAATTTTGCTTTGATTGCCTATGCTTTGGAGATATTAATAAAGAAATTCTTGCCCAGATTATTGTCCTAAATCATTTCCCCTGTATTTTCTCTTAATAGTTTTATAGTTTCAGGTCTTAGAGTTAAGTTTTTAATTCATTTCAATTTAATTTTTTGTATATGGCAAGAGATAAGGATAGTTTCCTTCTCCTGCCTATGGATATCAAGTTTTCCCAGTACTACTTATTGTAGACTGTCCTTTCCCTACTGTATGTTTTTGGCACCTTTATCAAAGATAAGTTCACTATAGGTGTGTGGATTTATTTCTATTCTATTCTGTTGGTCTGTGTGTCCACTTTTACACTAGTACCATGCAGTTTTAGTTGCTACACCTTTGTAATATACATCAGGTAATATGATTCATACATTTTGTTCTTTTTGCTCAGATGACTTTGGCTATTCTGGGTCTTTTGTGGTTCCATATAAATCTATGATTTTCAATCAGAGGCACACTGGTGTGGTGTGAGAGGATCTTATGTGTGCTATGATTTTTTTAAAAGATCATTAATTAAATTATTTTTGAAAGCAGTTCAAATCACAATAAATATATTCTTTTTTTACTTTTACTTTTTTTTTTTTTTTGGATTAACATAATTTGGGTGTGCCATGGAAGTTTAACTGTAAGTTCAAGTGTATCATAAGATAAAAAAAGTTTGAAAAACATTGATATAAATTCTAGGATTATCTTTTTTTTTTTCCTGTGCAGAATGTCATGGGTATTTTGATGCAGATTGCATTGAATCTGTAGATTGCTTTAAAAAATAAGAACATTTTTAACATATTGATTCTTCAAATCTCTGCACATGGAATATCTTACCCTTTTTTGTATGTCCTCTTCATTTTCTTTCTAGAGATTTTCTTAAGACGTCCAGATACTTCTTCAAAAAGAATGAATTAGCTCTTTAGTTTCTTCAACTCAGAAAATCCACACTGGTTCTTTCTGCAGAGAAGCTTCTAATTACACTCAGTCTTGTGAAAGTAGATATGGCAGTGAGTGATGTAAAGCCATTTCTCAATCATCTGTATTAATGGAAGGGGAGTAATTTACAAAAACCAAAAGACAAAATGCTAATTTTAATTTACAGGATTTTTTCCGAAGTCTGTTTTTCTTGGACCAGGACCATTGCAGAAGGAAAATGCAGGGTCCCTTGTTTAAATATTAAGAATGTCAAGATGGTAATATTAGGTACCTAGATTAGGGGTCGGAGAGAAGCTCATCCTCACTTAGACATGTCCTCCATGCCCCTGCCAAATGCACCACAATGCTGGTGGGTCATGAATTTCTGAACCAGTGCTTAGACCCCTGTCTGGGCAGAGGATAACAGTAATCACTGGAGGGAAGGCAGAGAGGCAGAGACCAGGTGGTACCTAGGGACAGCAAGATGGGGAACACACAGGCAGCGGGAGGCAGGATGCTTATAAGCTGAGACTAAAAGTCCCTGAAGCATGATCCTTTGTCTAATTAGACCACTTAAAAAATCTTAAATGGCAGATCATTAAACTGCAAGGGCCCTATATGACTGACCATACATCCATCACTGGCTCTGACTTAGACTTTTACTAATGAACCCTTAATATCTATTAACCACATGGAAAGCACCCTAGAATAATACAGAATATGACGGGGAATGAATTTGTCACATAATTTATAATATGGATAAATTTCACATAGGCTATCAAGAACCGATGATTCCGTTCACATTCCAGTAACTTCACTAATTAACTATTGACTTCTTACTATTTCAGAGCCCAGGGTAGGTATAGAGAATGGGGGAAGGTGATTGTCTTAGTCTGTTTAGTCTGTTACTACAAAATACCAAAAACTGGGTAGCTTATAAACAATACAAATTTATTTCTGTCATTTCTGTACGCTGAGAAGTCCAAGATCAAGGTGCCAGCAGATGTGGTGTTGGGTGAGGGCCTTTTTCCTGCTGGATGACTATCTTCTCATTATAACCTCACATGGAGAAAGTGGAGAACTCTGGTCTTTTCAGCCCCTTATAAGGGTAGTAATCCCACTTATAAGGACTTTACTTTTATGATCTAGTCACCTTCCAAAGGTGCTTTTTATAGTACTGTCACATTGAGGGTGGGGAAACAGATTCAGACCATTAGTAAGGGCCAAGAATGGCTTACTATGTACTAGAGTTGAAAAATGGACATCAGAGACTGTCAAACAAGACAAACCATGATGTGTGCTATCACAGAGTTACAAACAAGAACAATAGGAAAACTGAGAATAAAGAGATTAACTTTGACAGGGAATGTGGAAAGTCTTTATGGAAAAAAAGAATGACTTTAGGCCATGATGGATGGGTACTTGAACTGCCAGAAGTTAAGGGGCAAACCTTCCAGACCAAAGGGAAGGCATGAACAAGGCAATGAAATGTAGAGCATGTTGATTAATATGCCTACACATTAGGACATTAAGGGTATTCCGTTATGTATATTGAGCATCTATTTTTCAGGCAGTGAGCTAGCAGCAGGGCTATAAGAGTATAGAATTTGGAATTCGACAAAGCCATATTGAATCACAGTTCTACCATTTACTAGCTGTGTGACTGGAGACATCTTACTTAACTATTCTGAGGCTTAGTTTCAGTCATCTATAATAAAGATATCAGTTTTGTAGAATTATTTATAAGGGTTAGATGAGGTAATGTTTGTATACTATTCCAACCAGCACTCTCATTCTAGTAAACAAGCAAATAAACAAATAATTTTGATAATAAATGCAGTGAGGAAGAGCAGAGAGAGGGAAAGAGTGAGGGGGGTGGGGTCTTGGTGTGTCCCACACCTTCTGGGGGAAAAACACGATTGTAAGAGGGACTTTACCCAACAAATACAACCAGTGTAACATGGTTTCTTGTACCCTCAATGAATCCTCAACAATAAAAAAAAAAAAATAGAAAAAAAATAAGTAAATGCAGTGAGGGAATAGGGAAGAGAATGGCTTTTTCTGTTTAAGGGTGTTGTACAAGGCTTCTTGAAAGAGGTGACATTTGAATTAAGATCTGAAACTTAAGTGTGTGTGTGTGTGTGTGTGTGTGTGTGTGTGTGTGTGTGTGTGTGTGTGTGTGTGTAGTCCAGAGGGAAGCAAAGACAATTTCTTTTTAGGTTGAGATATGAAAATGACAAAGCGCCTTTATAATTGTGTGAGGTGAGAGTGGAGAAAGGGTAGTTGTGTGAAGTGAGAGTGGTGATAGGGATGGAGGAGTAATGGGCAGGAAGACAGAGATGACCATGTATATGTCATCTACACATAAAGACAAAAAGTAACATCTCATTACCACGTCAACCACTTTTACCTGATTCAAAATGCCAGACAATTCCGCTGAAAAAGGCAGGAGGCCCCCTGTGAACTCTCCCTCATTTAAGATGTAAACAAGTTTGCACAAGGGCTACTGTAGCAGATGTTCTCTCTTTTCTTGGACACAAAGCTCAGGAACCAGTAGATGAAGAAAGAGAAAGACAGACAGACACAGACTTTCAGGGAGGGAAAGGGAGGGGGGAGGTTAGGGTGGAGGGAGGGTTATTAGTGGGGCCACACCTATGGTGCATCTTAGAAGGGTACAGGCAAACCTTACTAAATGCAGAATACAAATGTCTTCATACAATAACTAAGAAAATGCCATGAGGGCTATGTTAATTAGTTTGATGAAAATATTTCAGATTATATATGAAACCAGCACATTGTACCCCTTGATTGCACTAATGTACACAGCTATGATTTAATAATAATAATAATAATAAATAAATAAAATAAATTCTGTTTCTTACAGCCAAAAAAATAAATAAATAAATAAATAAATAAATAAATAAATAAATAAATAAATAAAAAGCCAATTATTATATGAAAGGTACCATTATTGATTTGTGAAGTTTTAAAAATATCTGCTTCCTAATAGAATGTAAGCTTCTTGAGGTGGGGCTCATGTTTAATTTTTTTCTCTTCTATCTCCAAATATCTGGTTCTAAGCAGCTGCTTCTTAGGAAAAAATTGCGATTAAGGATGCAAACCAGAAACCACTGTGCTGGGATAATTAATTAGATTCTGAGAATAATAGAAACTTGTCTGAGGCACTGCAGGTTGCACCAAAATAATGAGGACCAGCATGAGACTTATATGGTTGAAAACTAAAATCAAGATTGACAAGTAAAGTGAGGAAATCCCAAGAATGTGGTTCTGTACACCGTGGGGAGAGAGAATGATGAGGATTGCCAGATAAAGAAGAGCAAACGTGTGTCACAAATAAAGCCAACAACAACTACTAAAACACATTAAATAGTTACATTTAAATATTTAAGTATTTGTGCTTCAATTTACACTCAGATCTGCAGAATCCTGTATATTATTTAGAATGCAATGAACTCAGAGAATGCAATGTTTGTAGACTCTTAGCCATATGGTATGCATTTATTTCTTAGTGATTCTGTAAAAATCATCACAAACGTGGTGGTGGTTTAAAACAACAGAAATTTCTTTTCACCCTAGTTCTGGAGTCTGAAAGTCTGAATTCAATTTTTCAGCAGGGTCCTATTCCTTTTGAAAGTTCTTCGGGAGAGTTAATTCTACTTTGCCTCCTTGTAGCTTCCAGGGGTCACTCAGGGATCCTTGGCACTCTTTGGTTTACAGGTGCTTCCCTCCAATCCCTACATCTAACTTCACCTGGTTTCTTTCCCTACGTGGTTTCTTTCCCTGTGTCGTCCCTTATAAAGATTCTAATCACTGCATGTCAGCTCCACTCTAGGCCAGGATGAGTCCATCTTAATCTAACAAATATCAGCAAAGACCTAATTTCCAAATAAGGTCATATTCAGAGATCCTGTGTGAGTATCAATCTTAGAGAGACACTATTCATCTAACAACCTGACCCATGTAAAAAACACTCTAAGATAGCTACCACTAAAATACTTTTTATCAAAGAATGTATGTATTCCCAAAATCTCAATTGAAGACACTTTTCCTATCCTACAACAAAAAATTTGCCTAATTCAACAAACTCAAATGACATCTCTGCTCCCCTCTTCTTTGTGGATCCAGTGTACAAGTCCCCTGACGTGAAAGTTTACATGAACGGACAAGCAAGAGGTGTTGCTGGCAAAGCCAAAAGAGTGAGAATATATTCTGTCCAGCCTATCTGGCCCTGCTTATCTTCCCCAAGAAGATCTCTAATATCTATCTAATATCTTCTCATCCATCTCCCCTCTGTATTATGTCTCAGCCACAGTGGAGTGTAATTCCTAACTCTTCTATCTCCCAGGATATTCACATTTTCTGATTCTTTGTACTCTACTGGGAAAGACTTTCTCTGTATTTTATCCTGGCTATTTCTCACTGTTCCTGATTCAGCTCAGCTGTCACCATATTAAAAACATTCCATGAACACCTACTTATCTAATCAATCTCCCAACATTACATTCTGATACTCTCTATCCTAATATGTTATTTGGTTCTTAATCTCTCTCTCTCCCATTTTTATCACTTAGTACTACTTGATATGCATTTATGTTACCTTCCTCCCTCTCTGTACTCAGGTTCTCTAAGGCCAATAATCTTGCTCCCCTTCTTTACTTATTTATTGCTACATCCCCATCACCAAGATTACTGTATGGTAGTTAAGGTAAATATTGAATGAAGGAATGAAATGAAGAATATTTTTTCTAAAATGTATTGTTTACACAACTCAATTAAAGAAGAAAAGGTTCTGTGATCATTAGCTAAATGGGAGATGAGATTTTATTTTTTTCTTTTAAAATGGATGATGAAAAATATGTGCCAACACAGGTAGTGGCCACGTTTAAACACCACAAATACTCAGTAGGATAGATACATTAGAAATAGAAGCACATGATGTAGTTTTAGTCATATTGCAATTATCTAATGCAAGAAACAATGTAGCTTGCAATATTATTGTGATTATTTTATGGTATGAACAATATTCCCAAAGTTTCTGGACAATTTAACATACTGTAATAGTTACTAGTATTATTTAAGGAAAAATTGCATCATGCAAGTTATAAATTGAAACTGAAAATGAAAAAACAATGCATTAAAAGGCTGACTAAATGCCTTTGTCTCAGAATATATATAATCACATATTTAAGATAAAACATAAGTGCTTTCCTTCAATGACTAATATTGCTTTAATTCCCAGAATATCAAAATAGAGTAAACAGAAAGTAGAAGTTATAAAGAAGTAATGAAATTTTGGACCATCCTTTTGCTTTCTTTCTTTCTTTCTTTCTTTTTTTTTTTTTTGTAGAGACAGAGTCTCACTTTATCGCCCTCAGTAGAGTGCCGTGACATCACACAGCTCACAGCAACCTCCAACTCCTGGGCTTAGGCAATTCTCTTGCCTCGGCCCCCCGAATAGCTAGGACTACAGGCGCCTGACACAATGCCTGGCTATTTTTTTGTTTTGCAGTTTGGCCAAGGCTGGGTTTGAACCTGCCACCTTTGGTATATGGGGCCAGCACCCTACTTGATGAGCCATAGGCACTCTCTTGCTTTCATATTTTTTGTATTTATTTATTTATTTACTTTTTTGAGACAGAGTCTCACTTTGTCACCCTTGGTAGAATGCCATGGCGTCATAGCTCACAGCACCCTCCAACTCTTGGTCTCAAGCTATTCTCTTGCCTCAGCCTCCCAAGTAGCTGAGACCACAGGAGCCCGCCACAATGCCCAGCTATTTTTTTAGAGACAGGGTCTCACTCTTGCTCAGGGTGGTCTTGAACCTATGAGTTTAGGGCACGCCACCAGCCTCAGCTTCCCAGAGTGCAAGAATTACAGGCATGAGCCACTGTGCCCAGCCTGCTTTCATATTTTTAAATTTATAATACAACTCATATAATATAAAAACATATAAACTTAGCTTGGAAAAATCACTGTGCCTCTTTCAATAATTACTCAAAATCATTTCACCAGTTTAAACTTCAAATATTTCAAAACTAGTTGAATATTATCTAATTTTTAAGCTCTTGTCCACAGATTAAAAACTGCTTTTATTTTCCTAAAATTCTGTTTCCTCTAGCAATAGCAATGTAAATAACTCAATTCTTTCACTACTCTGTAAGAAGAGAAAGAAAACTTTCTCACTATGGACAAATGAATTACAGTACATAAATGAGTTCCAATACTTGGAAGTTTACGTGAACTATGAAGGAATAGGAATAGGAATATATAATGACTCCTGGAAGATGTAATATACAAGAGATCTGTGCTATATACAGTTCATAGATGTCACTATTCTCACCTTTTTGGATATCACAGGATTTTGATTTTGGTTTTACATTTACAAATGTTGTCTTCAAACTAAACCCAGCTGTTCTTGCATACAAGCCACAGATAGGACATGAATTTTTTTTCCCAAATTAAGATGTGCTTTGAATATACATACCTTTGAGTTCTTTCCTACTCCAGAAATACATGAACACATGTGGGCACACACATGTGTACACCCAGACACATACCCACCGCCATAATTCAGGCAAAGGCATTCCGAGTATATTAATAAGATCCAAATATTAAAATATAAAATCCACATGTTGTGTGCATTTATGTAATTAACAAGAACATTTACTAACTAGTTGCTGTGTGTTTGGCACTGTGCCACATACTGTGAGGCAGAGTTATGTGATTATCAGCCTCTTTTCACAGACGGAAAAGCTGAAGCTATAGAACTTTACATAGCTAAATTCACAGCTGTAATAAAGAAAGGAAGTAGGTTTTAAGCAAAGGCTGTCTTCAATCCAGAGCACTAGTACCTAACCCTTCTATATCCTGGGTGTTATTAGCTTACTCTTAATTTTAGAAAACCCTAAAATAACCCCTTAACCTAAAAAGCTCCAATAGATACACTTTCCTTTGGGTTTAGACACTGTTTTGTTAGGACGATCTCTTTTAAAATTCAAATAACCTTTTAAAGACTTAATGCATTCAACTTAAAGCACACCTACTCACAAGAACAGGGGCACATGTCAGATTCATTCTTCTCTCCCAAAGTGTAACCTAGCATCTAGCCTGAAGTAAGATTATTCGGTGAGTGAATGATGCAGTTCAAGGTCTTCAACAGCTGTAAGAAGAGGCCAGGCAAATGAGACATGCGTCTATGGTATGAGAATTAACATGGAAAACAATAATTTCTGATATCAAGAATACATAAGCAAAGGAAGAAAGGATAATACCTACTTCATAGGAAATGATCTTTTTACTGATGAGCTTTATAATGCAGAAATAAACAGAAGCAATGCTTCTGAAAATAGAAAATAATCACTAGGGTTAGGCACAGTGGCTAAGGCCTGTAGTGCTCACACTCTTGGAGGCAGGTGGCTTGCTTGAGCTCAGTAGTTCGAGACCAGCCTGATCAAGAGCAAAACCCCCATCTTTACTAAAAATAGAAAAACTAGCTGGGCTTTGAGGCAGGTGCCTGTAGTCCTTGCTACTTGGGAGGTTGAGACAAGAGAATTGCTTGAGTTCAAGAGTTTGTGATTGCTGTGAGCTATGCCACCACAGCACTCTACCAAGGGTGACGAAGTGAGACTCTGTCTCAAAAAAAAGAAAAAAAAATCACTGCTTTAAAATACTACATCACTACAAGTTAACAGATGAATGTATGGATTTGTCTGCTCCATAGTCATAGGCAACCAAACATATTCACTACTGTGATGGGTTTTAATACAGTGTCTAAAGAGTTTAGCATAAATTAGACCGGCTATCAACTTCATTTGAAAAAGTGTTCCTTTGAAATAATTCAAAGTTAGATATTTTTTCCTTTGAATTATTTATTATTTGATCACATATTTGAGATACATCAGAGGATATAGTAGACTAAGTTCTTGCCCTCCAATTACTTACATTCTTGTGAGGGCAGATCAACAACACAACAGATATAATAAATAAATTAATTATATGACCTTTCAGAAGGCAACTTGTAGGATAGAAAAAGAAAACTTGGAGCAGGATAAGAGGTTTGGGAGCACAAGAAGGAAGAGCAAAATTTAAATAAAATAAACAGTGTAGGTAGGCCTCATGAAGTAGGTGAGATTTGCAAAAAGGTTTCAAGAAAGTAAGAGAGTCAGTAAAGTGGATATCTGTGTAACTTCCTTAAACTCATATTCTAGGGATGGAAAACTTCTAGATCAAAGGTCCTGTTTCAGAAGCATGTCTAGCCTATTCAATAAAGACCAATAGGGTGACCAACTGCTGCAATTTGCCTAGAACTTTCTTGGCTTAGCCCTAAATATCCCATGCGTTGGGAACCTTTTCAGCTCCAAGCATATCAAGACAATTGGTCACCCTAAAACCAGCATAGAGGCCAGTGTGCCTGGATAGAGAAGTGGCAAAGATAAAGGTTATGAGATAGAGGAGGACCATAACGTTGGAACCTTTACACCATGGTTATTATTCCTGTTGTCACTTGGAGTAAACTGGAGAGGGTGTTTTGACAGAGAAGAATATAACCTGATATGTTTTAAAATATTATTTTGCAGTTGGGCCAATGATGGAACCAGAAAGTAATTAGAAGGTTAATACATTAATTATCCAAATGAAAGATTATAGTGGATTATTGTGTTACTTTGCTAGGGCTGCCATAATAAAGCACTGCAAACTTGGTGACACAAGACAACCGAAGTGTATTGTTTCACGGTTCTGAAGGCTAAAAATCTGAAATCTAGGCTTTTTCAGGGCAATCTCCTCTCTGAAACCAGAGGAGAAAGAGCCTTTCTTGCCTTTTCCAGATTCTGATAGTTTGCAAGAAACTCCTTATCTTAGTAAACGTATCACTTTGAGCCTCCATCTTCACATGGTCATCTTCTTTCTGTGTGTGATATCTCTGCCTCCAGAGTTCCTCATTTTATAAGGATAAGGGTCATACTGATTTAGGGCCCACAAGTGACCTCATTTTATCTTGATTATCTCTGTATAGATCCTATTTCCAAACAAGGTTGCATTCTGAGGTACCTGGGTTCATGACTTCAACATGTCTTTTTGTGTGGACACAATTCAGCCCATAAAAATCAAAAAATTACTGAGGTCTAATTCTGCCTATATTTTAAAGGTAAAGTAAGCAATATTTCCTGACAGATTAGATTTGGGAGGTGAATGAGAGAAACATGAAGTATATCTCTAACACCTCAGCCTAAGAAACTAAATGATACAGAATAGCTGGGAGATAAGGAAGGCTATGAATAGAAAAGAATTGGAGGGAAGATCAGAGGTTCAATTTTCGGTGGTTGAGTATGGAATATGTGTTGCCCTGTCCTCTAATAGGAGATGTAAGTAAACAGATATGTAAGGTTAGAGGTCCAAAAACAAGTCTGGATTGGGACCAATCTCAACCCACTTTTGAGATTTATTAGCACGTTGATGTTTTAAAATTAAATAAGTAGAATAGATAGTCAAGGGGTCTACACTAGATAGATAAAAGAGAAATTTTAAGGATTGAGACTTGGGTTATTCCAATATGGATATATTAAGAATAAGAAAAAATATAGTAAATTATATTAAAAAGAAATATCAATAGATGACAAATTAGGAGGAAAATCAAGAGAATATTACATCTGAGAAGTCAAGCAAAGAAAATGTTATCGAAGAAGGGCATAATTAACAATGTCAAATGTTGATGTCAGAGTGAAAAATGAGGTGAGTATATTGAATTTAGTCACATAGAAGTCATTGGTGACTGATGAGAGCAGTGCCAGTAGAATGTGGGAAAGACCAAATGGAAGATAAAAAATAGTGACTCCTGTCTATCTTCCTAGCACTCTGGGAGGCTCAGGCGGGTATATAGCTTGAGCTCAGGAATTGGAGACCAGCCTAAGCAAGAATAAGACCTCATCTCTACTAAAAAATAGAAAAACTAGCAGACATGGTAGCAGGTGCCTATAGTCCCAGCTACTTGGAAAGTCAAGGCAAGAGGATCACTTGTGCCCAAGAGTTTGAGGTTGCTGTGAGATGTGATGCCATGGCACTCTACCGGGGGTGACAGAGTGAGACTCAGTCTTAAAAAAAAGAAACTGAGGTAACTCTTTTGAGGAATAGTTTTACTGCAAAGAAAAACAAAGAAAAACAGCAGAAGTTGGTAGAAAACAATGGATTAAGAGAAGATTTTTAAGATTACAGAATGAAAAGTAAATTTTTAAGCCTGTGGAAAGGAATGATTAGGAAGAAAAATTTTGATGGTGTATTTGATTGAGAGAGGCTTGATAGCGTTAAGTTACTGAGTAGGGAGTAGGGATTGGTATCCAGGACAGAAGGCGAGGCTTTAGATGAAAACATGAATGATTTATTGTGGCCATATGTAGGAAAATAGAGAATGCAATAGCAGATGAATGTAGATGTATATACATGGTGGTGGAAATATATGGAGTCATGAGGTGAAAGACAGTGAGAATAGGAGAAGAGATTCTGGACTTTGAGGTGGATGTCCTATCTCTGTTTTGAAAATATAAGTAACTTTGAAATAGATTAGTTATTAATATTCCCCCCAAAGTGGGCCTTAGAAGAGTTTAGTAACTTATGTAGGTAAAAGAAATTTGAATGAAAAGGTTTTGTTGGTGGTGGTGTTTGTGATCAAGTCCTACTTATTTTAGAAACAAGAATATTGGAACTGGGAGGAATGTTAAGAGAAACAAGGCACCAGTCCCTTAACAAAGCCAGATGTAGCACAAGCTTTCTGCCTGTGTTACCCAGGTTGACTAAGCCTTTTTCTATAAGAAGGGGACACAGGATGTGAAACACCCTGAGGAAGGAGTGGGTCAGATTGGCTCTGAAACCCACTTTGGACCAGGTGAAAAAGGCTGGAGTGCTTACCACATCCTTGGTCAAGAGTCCCCCAGACGAGCTCTGTCTGTGCTTACAACAATGCTAGATTCTGTAAAGGGAGGCATGTCCTCCCGTAGTCAACAGGAAGGAAGGACCCAAGTGACCAAGGATAACACTGTTCACTGACACACATGAGGTCTTCTTTTTGTGTACCATTAACTTTTATAAGAAAATACTGAAGCTAGAAGTAATGATGAACATTAAATGCACAGACAAAATGACAACGCTCTGCATGATTTAAATGAAAAAAATCATTCCCAAAGTATTCAATTTCTTTATTCTCAGATATGAAGGTAGGTTAATATGGTGATTCAGAAGTATGATCATTCATCACCCAGGATATTTCCATTTGTCTCAATTAGTATCATGAATCTCCAGGAATAAACAAATATGTATTTGTTTAAATATTTAGAAATCCCTGTAATACCTTTAGAACGGGGCACACTCTTAGAAAATGAGTTAGATTGACAATCTCCAGGCATTTGGGAAATACTAATTTAGAAATAAAAATGCCTTATTTTAACTGAGAGATAAAATTTTTGAGATGAAGTTCACCATTGCCCTCAAAATCCAAAAGCGTAACTATTGAAACTCACTATTTCAAAGACTATTTCATATGAGCCAATACTGTCAGCCTTTCCACTGGATGGCTCCTTCAGCGTAGACTGGCATCACAGTGGATTAGCTTCTCAGTTTCTTTCTAGCTCCTTTTCTCTTCCACATACACAACCTGTCTGTGTCGACTTTATTTCTATCAAGCTGGAGAAAATGAGCCGAAGTAGAGGAAGAGGAAAAATTGACAGGGGATATATTCCTGACCAGCATTTGTTATATATTCTCTAACAGATAGCAAAACATGTCAAAAGATGACCAGAATTTGTAATCTCTCAAGACACAAGTCCCATTTTGATTTGGAGGAAGTTAAAAGAAATTCAACCTTCAGAAAGTTATATTTGGATCTAGGTTTTGAATGTCTGCCATTCCTGTTTGCTTTTCTTTCCAACAAAGAGCTAGGATTTCCACCTTTATTATAATTTTTTTTTGCAAATTATTGAGAATCAAATATAAAATGCAATATTGAATTTAGTTTTAAATATTTGAAATATTCTAATCTAGGCCTTCTCATCCTTAGCACTATTAATATCAGGGCCACATGAATCTTTGTTATGAGAGAGGGTTCTTTAGCATTCCAGATTATGACAACAAAATGTCTCTAAGCATTACTGAATGTTCCTTAGAAGGCAAAATTGCCTAATTTAGAATCACTCCTTTAATAGGAAGGCAAATTTATACTATTTTCTTTTTGTTGTTGTTTGCTTTTTATACACTTGCCTGCCTCTATTTCTTCATGCTTCATACAGATTGACTTTTAGAAGTCCTTCTTTTCAAAATTATGCAAAAATTAAGGATCTAGTTAATCTTTCTGGCTTCTTATTAGCTGTAATTCTCTATTAGCTGGCTCCTTCACACATAGCAGTACAATGATAATTGACGTTTATAAAAAACTCAAATTCCCGTGAATTTCTTAAGCCCTTTTAAATAGCCAAGTAAAATTATGTTTCTTATAGTATGGTTTTAAGTGACAGTGTATTTTTTTCTGCTCAAATTCTTTAAAAATCGGGATTGTATACATATGAAAACTTTCCCCATTCTTTGAACGGGAATGACTATAGAGGCAAAATGACTAAATACCTCTTGGATTGACTGAATCTTTTAAAGACATTAAGATATTAGCTCAAATTGGAATAGAACTGGTATTTTTTGTTCACTTTTTAATTTCATATTTCGCAATCCAGGCCCTATACATTCTTATGTTATCTTCTTCAGGAATTTAGTCACAATTTATCAAATACGGGGTCTTTGACTTCTAAAAGCGCCCATGTAGCTGTGAGGAACCTATGGTTTGGGGGCCACATGTAGTTTTCTAGACCCTTGAGTGTGCATTTTTGACTGAATCCAAATTTTGCAGAACAAATCCTTTTAATAAAGGGCTTTACTCTGTCACCCAGGTTGGAATGCAGTGGCATGATCATAGCTCACTGTAACTTTGAACTCTTAGGTTCGCATGGTTCTTCAACTTCAGTCTCCCAAGAAGCTGGACTACAGGTATTTGCCACTACATCTGGATAGTTTTTTAGTTTGCTTTATATACAGACGGGGTGTCCCTATGTTGCACAGGCTGGTCTGCAAGTCCTGGCCTCAGCAATGCTCATACCTTGGCCTCCCAAAGTAGTAGACTTATATAAGCTGAACCATGGTACCTGGCCTTTTGTGCTATTAAAGTTATACATGCATATATTGCTTCTTGCTCAAAGGCCTTCAGTATCTCAACTCCTTTCTCTGGTAAAATTTCCACCATTTCTGGAAAACAATTCAAAAAATTCAAATACTTAGTTAAGCATAGAGATTATTAAAAACCATAAGGGTCATTGAAATTTAATTACAGAGTCACTTGCAAAATCTATTGTTAAAGCCCTGATAATTTTTTTTCAGTTATTTCATTTTCAACTCATACATTTTTATATGCTTCATTTTTAAAATCTCTCTTTATTGATATTCCTGGATAGGTTACAATCATATTTTCTTTTTATTTTTGAAATATAGTTTCCTTCCATGCTTTGAACATATTTATAAAATCTGATTTGAAGTTTTTGTCTCCTGATTCCAATACCTATAGACATTTTTAAAGGTAATTTCTATCGTCTGCATTTTTTTTCACTGCATAGATCATTTATATACTTTCATATGGCATTTCATAATTTTGGGGATACTTTACATATTCCCTCAGAGCTTGCTGTTGTTACTTTGTTTCGTGATTTATTCTCCTAAGTTTTGTTATAACTCTTCCCCAGAGTAAAGGAACCATTGATACCATTGCTCTAGTTTTTGCAAAACTCCTCTCTCTCTCTTTCTCTCTCTCTAGCATCTGCATTCCTAAATCAGCATACTTTAGTGTTATCCAATGGTTGGTCAGAAATTGTACTTATCCCCCAAAGCAAATAAGTCTTCCATACATTGCCAATGGATCTATTAGATGTCTTGGCTGTACACTTAAAGTTCCATGTGTTTGCAAGTCTGGCCTACTACATTCAGTCAGGAACAAGTGTCATACAAATTTCCTCTCAGTTACTCCCTCATGGACATATCTTTGTCCATGTACATAACTTTCCAGATCCCCAGGGATGAATGTCATCTTCACAGGGTTTTTTGGCTATCTTTGTCTGTAGGCCTTTCTGTTGCATTTCTGCTTTTTTGTTTGTTTTTATTCTTATCATGAAATGAAATCTATCAGCCTTCACTGGTTGATGGCCTCTGTAGTCTTTATTGTTTTTGACAACACTCCTGGGAATAATTTTTCCATATTTTGCTGCAAATAAATTCAACTTCTTCAAGCAAAGATATTTAGTTGGTTTCTTATTCCTCGTGACCTGCCCTGAAAATTCCTGGAATGTAACTTTTGTATTCTAGAGAAGGGATAAATTGGGAACTGCAGGTCCTCTGGGCTGTTCCATTTGTCCAGTATAAGTCATGTAACCAGAGCTGGAAGATGGAAAGGGGGTAGCGCCAGAGGTAAATGTTATAGATTATCATTTTTCATGTGGAATTTCAATAGATGCTCTGGAATAAATGCTTCTGTTTTTTTATATGCCCATTGTTCAACTCCTAGAAACTATAAAAGATTATTTGTTGTATAATTTTACCCACTTTTATCTCTATTGTTCTGAAAAAGAGGAGTTTTAAAGCTCCTCACATAGCTATCCAACCATAATAAACTTTTTTTTTTTTTTTTTTTGACACAGAGTCTCACCCTGTTATTCTGGGTAGAGTGCATGGTGTCATAGCTCACACCAACCTCAAACCACTCTTGGACTCAAGTGATCCTCTTGCCTAGCCTCCCGAGTTGCTGAGACTATGAGTGCCTGCCACAGTGTCTCACTCTTGCACAGGCTCATCTCAAACTCCTGAGCTCAGGCAATCCACCCACATTGGCCTCCCAGAGCACAAGGATTATAGCCATGAGCCGCCACCCCTTGCCCATTTTTATTTATTTCGATATAGGTATGTTTAAAGTTTATAAAATCAAAATAGCAGAATGAATTTGGTCATATATACAGCCCATGCTTATTTATGATTCTATAAAGCATAACCCATATGGTGGAAATATTTTCACTCCTTACCTCTGTGGATTATTATTTCTTTTGTTGATTTTACTATGTCTTCCGTCAAAGAATTGACCATACAGAAATTTTATTTTTAAGGAAAATTAAAAATAAAGCTGGAATGCCCCCTACCAGAAAAGAATTGACCATGGAAATGGATCACATTATCATTGGGCCAATGGGTTTTCATAAACAGATGAAAAGTTTAATTTTGTGGAATAAATATGAACTCATTAAAATATTTATGTTACCCTTGAATGAATGCACTGTTTCCTTTCATTAAATACATTTCAATTATGTGAACAATCCAACTCAAATACTACAGTTAAGGAAATCCTATCCAAATGTTGTAAATTTAATTAAAACGATGGCCATCAAGGAGGAAGCTCTTTTTATATTATGAGGTTTTTAGTGGTTTTTTTTTTTGGTCATTTCCAAATTCTTTCTTCATTCCTAAACCTCTTCTTTAATTTCAGGATTCTAAAATATATATTCTTCCTATATGTGGATTGTGTAACATATATCTCCTAGGTCTCTATTACTTCCCAACTTTATATATTGCCAAATATGACATAATACATACAAATTTGTAGGAAATATCCAATTAATAAATTTTTTTAAAAAAATTAAAGTATCTACCAAATATTGATGAGTTATAAGGAATTTTAAAAGCTTATCTAAAACAACTCATTGAAAAGGAAATTAGTAGGCAAGTACTTTCTGAAATTCAACGTAGGGGCATGTAAAACTATATATATATATATATATGTAAAAGTATATATAATAAAAATATATATTGGATCGGCGTCTGTGGCTCAACGGGCTAAGGCGCCAGCCATGTACACCTGAGCTGGTGGGTTCGAATCCAGCCCAGGCCCGCCAAACTACAATGATGGCTGCAACCAAAAAACGGCCGGGCGTTGTGGCGGGCGTCTGTAGTCCCAGCTACTTGGGAGGCAGAGGCAGGAGAATCGCTTGAGCCCAGGAATTGGAGGTTGCTGTGAGCTGTGATGCCACAGCACCCTATCCAGGGTGACAGCTTGAGGCTCTGTCTCAAAAAAAAAAAAAAAAAATATATATGTAAAAGTATATATATATAGTTTTTATTTATTTATATATTTATTATATATAAAACTGTATATATATAAAATTTGAGCTGATTGTACTTGATATGATAGCATGTGCTATCTAACTCAGTGCTTAGAGTAGTCTGAGTAATGGTACTATGATAACCTTAAAGAAAAACAAAAACCTGACAATTTAGTATTTGGCAGACAGCCCAAAGAATATTGGCATAAATACCTAGTCCCTGACATAAGACATAAGAATTAATTATACTAACTGCTAAATTGTTTTTTTTTTTTTTCACTCATGGCATGAACTCATCTTTGATAACTGTTATTAATTAATTTCAGGGGGAAAATCTATCTATTAGGTCTCAAGAAATTTTCCTTGAAAGCATTGTGCTGGGAAAAGAAATGGAAACATCCTCCTATTATTATATAACACTCCCAAAGGGGTAGTACTCACCTAGCTTGCTACCTGAGCATCAAAACAAAATATTGATTATGTGCAGCTTAAAAAATATCTACAAGATTCTGTTTTAACTTAGGGTATAAGGAGTGCCCAAGTTCATGCTATGAAAGAAGTATATATCATTAGCAATATAATTAATGTAAATCTAAATACAGTTTTCTAGAAATAACACCCACTGAAGTTCAAAAGAACCTCTCCACTAGGGCCTTTGAAGACTCTTCATATGTATAGCTAAAAGAATAACTCTTTAAAAATATTTAACCTTGATTTCTCTTTTCATTGGCCAGGTTTCTGTACCTTTTTTACTCTGTACTAGCTTATGCTAGAATGAGTATTTTCTTATAGAGGTACTCTTCTTACTGATGGGAGG
Organism: Perodicticus potto; assembly: GCA_963574655.1. Taxonomy (NCBI): domain Eukaryota; kingdom Metazoa; phylum Chordata; class Mammalia; order Primates; family Lorisidae; genus Perodicticus; species Perodicticus potto. The sequence goes on from CAUYRH010123408.1 coordinate 38,650, forward strand.
TAATTACAACACTTCAGTATCTCAAGTGTAAAATCTTCAATTCAGTTTTTATTCATTTAAAGGTGTTTACTGCCCTTCAGTGGTCTCCACAAAGCACCTATTTTCAATTCCTTGTATTCTGTCTGTGCTGGGCAGTGGTTCTCCCTTCCCTTAATGGGTACCTCATTTGGCCATTACAACAAATTTGCTATGACCTGTAGACTCGGGGTTTTCTAGAATCTGGTCTAGATTATAAAGCTGATGATTTTTCTCTAGTTATTGTACGTTTATGAAATGTTAGTAAAGTGAATACATTTTAAACTTTGGACTGCATGTAAATAATCTACTGAGGATACATACACTACTGTGAGTCACCACATTTGCCCGAAAAGGATTGTAATGTTCCATAATTACATGCCTAGTGTGGGAACAACAATTTCTAAAACTCAAATGTACACCTAATTTAAATTTTATTATAAAAAATAGTTCAAAATCAAGTAAAGAATTTATTTTTTCAGGTCAATAACCAGAATGTTCCAGATGCCAATAAACAATAGGCAATTTACTGAAGTATTTTGTAATTGTTCTTCCTGAAGTGTGCTACTGATATGACAGAAAACTAGCTTGATCTAAATAGCTTTCTAATGTCTTCACTCATTTTGTTTAATAAAACCTTGGGTAAAACAATGTCTCTGGTATTTAGGAGATAATTTTATCTGAAATATTACTTCACAAAAAATAAATATAATATTACTTCACAAATATTTATGTAGAAGAATGCATTCTGAAGCTACACTAGCACATTAAAATGATCACTTCTTGGGAAAAAATAAAAGTATAAAAGCACATAGTAGATCAAGTTAATGGGGAATTCAGGAATATCAGCGGCCCCAGCATAAAGGAGATAAAGTAAGATCAATAGAACTTCACTAACCACCGAAACATGAATCTAAAAAGCAGGGTTTGAAATGAAGCCAGGAAATGACCACAGGGGAGATTATTCCAAAGGAGGAGTGAGTCTCTTTGGCTGTATATCAAACTCTCTATGAGTCTGCTACTGAGATTATATTCTTTTTCTTTGTCATTCAAACTTAAAATTTGAAATGTCGAACAATTCCTCTTATTCACCTATTTAGTAAAACACCGAATACTGTGTGTCACTCTGGTATTTGTTCTTTAATTCTTATTGTTACCAAGCTGAACAAAATAAATCACATTAAGTAGCCTCTATATTTATTTGTTAATTGATTTTTTGAGATGGAGTCTCACTCTGCTGGCACAGGTTGGGATACTATGACATCACCCTAGCTCACAGCAATGTCAAACTCCTGTGTCCAAATGATTCTCCTGCATCAGCCTCTGGAGTATCTGGAACTGCAGGCGCTCGGCAATTATTCTATTTTTAATAGAGGCAAAGTCTTACTCTTGCTCTTGCTCAGGCTGATCTTGATCTTGAGCAATCCCCCTACCTCAGCCTCCCAGATTGCTAGGATTACAGGCATGAGCCACTGCGCCTGGCTAAGGAGCCTCTTTAAATACTCTTCTGACTGACTGAAGCTTCACTTTTCTCTAATTCATCATTTTTACCTGGTACGCAAATATTCTTTACATATTCTTTCTTTGTAAAAACAAACCACAAATTTAATCCTCCCAAAGCTATGAGTTACTTTGTATTTATTAACATAATCTAAAAATTTCTACCTAGCTGCAAATAACACAAATAATCTGAGTCCCCAAAGCAGCCTAATTATCGTGTCTGCCTATCAGACATATCTATCTTCATCTGTTTTTTCCACCAAACACACACACACACAGGTATGGTTTTTACCAATTCAAAATTTAAATATTGAAGTTAAAATACAAAGTTCTAAGTTTTCTATGTAGGACTTAATTACCATACATTTATTAATAATTCTTTTTCAAAAAAAATCATGTACATGATACAAGTTAATCCTTGACTATATATACACTATTATGAATTGATTCTTACCATCAAAGTAAATTAGTTTTGCCACCCAATTTGGAGGGCCAGATAAAGGGGATATTTAACTAATTATCAGTAACTCGTCATTCGCCTTAAAGTTTATGGTGTCAGTGTACATTGCATTGGTTGAATAGCCATTAAGCCTTCTATTCAGAGAGAGAATTTTGAAAGTTTTTTCCATTACTCAAGTGTCACAATAGATTTATCGAACTGATTTAATATTATATTTTGAAGCTACTAAGTTTTGTTTGGATTTTCAAGTGTCACACAAATAATAAAGTTAGTTCTATCTACTATCTATTGATTCTAAGAAATAAAAGAGTTGTTACCTTTATTCTGTCATTTTGAAGAACATTTTGTGGGTAAGTAGGAAAGCCTGAATGAAGAATTATTCATTAGTAATGCTTCCTTTCACACAATACCATGTGAAGGAGGAGTCTGAAAGGAAAAGTGGGTGTTAATAGGCAGGGTCATTTTGCGTAAATGTGTTAATGTTATCACATTCTCTCCACTGTAGGAACATGCTTGACTGACATTTATCTGCTCTTCTCCAGTGATCCATGGCTTGTTCATTGAGCTGGGCAGAGCTAGCTGCCAGACATTGCAACTGGGGAATCAAGCTGGGGATCTTTATCTCTCATTTCCATTTTCTCTTTAAATCTTTCTATGTTATTTTTATGGAAAAAGTGAACTCAACTATCGGTAATGAATTTGAAGCTATGCTAAACGTAAATTTGAATCTGCATATTTCCAGAGAGTCCATTCTAATGCCCCTCAACCTCCCCTCTGAAATATAAAAAAGTAAAGGTGGCTCCTGGTTCTTAATTTACCTTTTTTATTATATCTTTAAAACAACAACAAAAAAAGACTTCACGGTGGGAGCTTAATTAAAGTAAATGGAGAGTTTAAAAGATGAAAGAAGCATGGTGTTTCTTAATTGTGTTGTAGACTTAAAACATAACGATCTTTGCAGCGAGGCCCATTTAACACCATTACCATTGGTTGCATTGATTTTAATGCAACTAAATTAGGGAAAATAATATCCTCCTTTACAGTTTATTTCAGAAGTATACTCATAATCTGTGAGTGAAAATCACCTGTGTGCTACATTTTATTGGTCTCTGGTTGGAGTTATGTGAAAAGTAAATTAGTAAAACCAAATTTTTTCTTTTACCTTGAAGTCCTTCTTAGGTACTTTAAACTTGCCACAAAAGGTAATGTAAAGAAGAATTTATTTTATAATAAGGCACTTGATTTATATTTTTTTCTAATAATAAACTTTGTATATTTAATGTTTTAATCAGAATGAATAGTACAGAAAAAAGAAGAAGATTCTGATTTGAAACTAAAGTTGTGCAGAGAAAGTACAGAATGCAGTAGGAAAATAATCTCAACATATTTAAGAACAAAAACGAAAACTACTTAGATAGAGGCATGCCAAAAACCCAGGTAGAATTGAATCAAGTGAAACAGATATTCTAACTAGGACTAAATCCCTCCAAGTAGTCTGGTTTCACCTGTACAAGGGGTCTTCTATCTTGTCTTTACTAAACTACAATACAAAATTGCATACACATGATATGCTTAGAAATCACTGTCGGAGTGAAACCTGTTCATTCCACTTTACCTTCGGGGAGAGATCTTGGTGAAATTTGGATACAGCGAGTGAACAGGTGTTGTGATGACAGTCTTTTGGTGAATCCAGTAAATAAGCCAATTATAATAGTACATAGTGTTGCTTATTTGAGATAAATATATAGAGAGATAGATAGATACAAATACACATGCACACACACATACACATACATACACACACAGATCTAGGTGCGGAGAGGAATCAAGGAGATAATACGTGTCAAGAAGTATATAGAGGGAAGAAAACTTGCATAAGCCAATTCCAAACAATAAGCAAGATTATCATTTCATCACCCTTGCGTGAGTAACAACAACTCTCAGTTCAACTTTCTGTCTTAGAATCTATCTTCAATTTTGCCTGAATCAGCCCCTTTATACTAATAAATACACTATTGTATTTGCAGATTAATTATATTCTACTTAATGGAAATTTTAGTGATAGAATAGTAGTGAACATTTGTCTTGGTTTTGGGGGTTATGAAAATGTTTATGAAAATTCATGAAGACATTATAAAGGGCAAGTAAGATATAAAACATTGTTTTTTCTGCTCTCCATTACTTAGTGAAAATTTATTTGAAGGACCAAATCTTATAGGTTTAAGGTCACTCTGGGTCACAACCTGTTTAAAAAACAGCAATTTTCTTTAAATAAGATTAAATAAATTTAATTAAATAAATTTAATTTTTTCATAATAACATTAAATATTCCACTAAAGTTATAATAACAGTTATTGTGTAATTATTTCTCAGAAGGAATTTTGAGTGGTAATTTTTTTCGGTGTTTTTCATAACATTGAAAATGCAGTCAATTTTTAGAATACAGAAGGATCATCCAGTTGGAGGATGAAGTGCTTTAACATAGGTAGTAAAACTAAACTGTTCGTTTCCCCCTCTCAACACAATGGTGTTCTAAAACAGACTGAATTCTTCATTTAAGGCAGAACATATGTACAAATAAGTTGTTGCTTCAAAAGATGTGAAGCCTTAAAACTATTTCCCAAGATTTGATTCCCAAGTACAGCAAGAGAACTATGGTTTTGGAATATGAAAGGGAGATATAATGATGGTTCTGATTAAAGATCATTTTGGATTCTCTCTTTTTTAATGGAGATGAAGAAAGCACATTTTGTATGGAGTTTTGTTTTGACTCAGCCTGCCATGAAGCTGTTTAAATCAAGTTTTATACCCACATTATTCCAATTGCCAAAAACATCAGAACATCAACAAAGGAAAAGCTAACCTTGAATTTTCAGCTTGTATTTCAGCCCTTGTAAACAAGTTACCATGGCGATGATGCCCAAGTGAGCTACAGGCTTGACTCAAAGCAGCCACTGTGTGTGGACTGGTAGCACAGTACAGCATGGTGTCACTGCTATCCAGTACAGACCTACGTCCTGTGTGGCCTAAGAGTTCGGCAGAATGCCATGGGAAAGCTTAAAATTGCCAAAACAGCTATGGATTTGCTTCAAAAGCAGCAAAATCAGGAAGAATAAACTAAGAATTGCATGTTTGAATATTATAACTGTGGTAATCATCTTGTGAAGTTAATGATGTAAGATAATATCTGCTGACCCTTTTTAGCAATATGCAGATCTAGAAACAATTTTGACTATAGCTTTAAATTATTTTTTGAAGCAAATTCCTAAGAAGGCTAACTTATTTCTGACAAAAAAACATAAAATAAGCACATTCCTTAGGGACCACCCTTCCTCTCTTCCAATATTTGTGTAGCCTGCAATTGTATGGACACCTCTCACAAAAGACAGGATTCTAACGCCTTAGGTATAAGTTTTAAAAATTACACTGCCACAAAAATGGCAGCCTTATACGCATACACATATCTTTCTTGTGTGTGTGTGTATATATATATGTACATATATATGTATATATTTTTCTATTCTATTCCCCATGTGAATATGTACATTAAGTACACACACATGTATATATATTTTCATTTTATATATATACATTTTTCTAATCTAGTCCCCATGTGAAAATGTACATAAAATTTTGGATCATGTATAAAATGTTTAGCAATTGAATTAAGTTTTCATTTAAAAAACTCCACAATCTATATTCACAGAATTTGCAATATTCATGTTTATCTTAAAACATGCAGTTGATGTCTACCTCTTTTATTTTTCCTTTGTAACAGCAAAATATATAACAATAAGAGTATTATAAATAAAGAACAGCAATCAAAAACAAGTGCCATATTTATTATATGAAATACAATGTAGTAATTCAAACTCAAGTGTTTGATACATATTATTATGTTCCAAGAAGTAATTTTATACATATGTATATATATATATATATATAATAATATATAATCATATTATAAGATGTAATTTTGAGTGAAAAATGATGTAAGTTAAGAGAGACACAATGATAACATTTGACTAAAATTTTTAAACTGTAAAAAGTATTGTATTAGTCCATATGCATGTACATAAATGCATAGAAAATGATATGGAAGAATATCCACCAAACTGGCATAATTACTATTTGTTTTGGGGTGGGACAGAGGAAAGAGAGACATTTGTAGAGCTAGGTAAGAAAAGACTTGCTTGTGGGCATATTAAATTATCAAAAAGGAATTTGGGCCTTATTTATACTTTTTTTAATAATTGGAATTTATTCAGATATTATTTAAGCAATTAATTTTATTTATTTATTTATTTTATTAAATCATAGCTGTGTACATTAGTGCAATCAAGGGGTACAATGTGCTGGTTTCATATACAATCTGAAATGTTTTCATCAAACTGTTTAACATACCCTTCATGGCATTTTCTTAGTTATTGTATGAGGACATTTGTATTCTGCATTTAATAAGTTTCACCTGTACCCTTCTAAGATGCACCACAGGTGCGGCCCCACCAATTACTCTCCCGCCACCCCAACCTCCCCCCTCCCCTCCCTTCCCATATTCTTATGTTATAGTTGGGTTATAGCCTTCATATGATACCTTTAAATTAGTTTCATAGTAGGGCTGAGTACATTGGATACTTTTTCTTCCATTCTTGAGATACTCTGCCAAGAAGAATCTTCTCCAGCTCCACCCACGTAAACTTGAAAGAGGTAAAGTCTCCATCTTTCTTTAAGGCTGCATAGTATTCCATGGTGTACTTGTACCACAATTTATTAATCCATTCGTGGGTCAATGGGCACTCGGGCCTCTTCCATGACTTAGAGATTATGAATTGAGCTGCTGTTATAATGTGATTTTTTTGGTCTTCTGCATATATACCTAGTAAAGGAATTATAGGATCGAATGGCAGGTCTATTTTTAGATCTCTAAGTCCTCTCCAAACATCCTTCCAAAAGGAACGTATTAGTGTGTATTCCCACCAGCAGTGTAGAAGTGTTCCCTTTTCTCCACATCCACGCCAGCATCTCTGGTTTTTGGATTTTGTCATATGGGCTAATCTGGAGTTAGGTGATATCTCAAAGTAGTTTTGATTTGCATTTCTCTGATGATTAAGGATGGTGAGCATTTTTTCATGTATCTGTAGGTCTTGTGCCTGTCTTCTTTAGAGAAGTTTCTCTTCAAGTCCTTTGCCCACCCTGAGATGGGATCACTTGTTCTTT
>CAUYRH010123411.1:0-18028 GCA_963574655.1 Perodicticus potto
GGATACTTTTTCTTCCATTCTAGAGATACTTTGCTAAGGAGAACATGTTCCAGCCCCATCCATGTCAATATGAAAGAGGAAAAGTCACCATCTTTCTTTAAGGCTGCATAATATTCCATGGTATACATGTACCAAAGTTTATGGAAGAAGCCCAAGAGCCCAACGATACAGATTCTATATTTTTAAAGGAAAAATATATGATGAATTTACATTAATATATGAATGTCTTTTACACATAACACATTTGGTAAATATTTAATTGATAAATTAAAGGTGAGTGAATGAGTTTAACATTCCAGCATTTTCTTTTTTTTTATTAAATCATAAACACATAGATCATATATACATTAATGCCTTTATGCGGTACAATGTGCTGATTTCATATAGAATTAGGAATGCTTACATCACACTGGTTAATATATATCTCATCTTGTTTACTTAGTTAATTGTGTTAAGACGTTTATATGAGCTACTCCATTCTGAACAATATTAACACCACTACTCTAGGTTCAGGCTCTCTGGGTCTAATTCTCCTGGCTGTTATATTAACTGTTGTGTGATCTCAGGCAGAGATACTACTTAACACCCCTTCCTTCGTTTCTTCACTTGTAAAATGGGCATTAATAAAATAGGGAATAATGTAGGTTAAGTCATTCTATTAGGTTTCTAGGGCTGCCATAACAGATAATATACGGGGTGGCTTAAACTACAGAATTTCTGTAATTATTGAAGTTTGAATTCTAACATGGAGGTGGGGAAAGGATGGATTTCCCTTTGAGGCCTTGCCTTGGCTTGCAGATAACTGCCTATTCCTCACCAACCTTTTTGGTACCAGGGACAGGTTTCATGGAAGACAATTCTTCCACGGAACAAGGGATGAGGGAGTGGGGCATTAGATTCTAGCAAGAAGTGCACAACACAGATCCCTCTCATAAGCAGTTTACGATAGGATTTGTGCTCCTATAGTGCTGATGTGTCAGAAGGTAGACTCCAGGCGGTAATGCCACTAATGGGGAGCAGCTGTAAATACAGATGAAGCTTCATGTGGTCACTTCCTGCCATGCAGCCTGGTTCCTAACAGGCCACAGAATGGTATCATCCTGATGCTTGGGGGTTGAGGACTGCAGCCTTAACACAATCTCTCTTTGGTGTGTGCGCCTCATTTTTGTCTCTCTGTGTGTGGAAATTTCTTTTCCTTATAAGGTAATATAAGTAATCAAGCAAAGGGGAAAAAGTCTTAAATAAGGAAAAGAATCTGACCAGGAAAATTACCCCATCTGCGGAGATTTAACTGCCCACAGTCCATTCTAAGGGAAAATTAAATTAAGGACATACTCCCTTAGAAACCACTTAGTTTAGAATTTAAAAAGCTTAAACCTTTTTAACTTAAGGCAGAAATGTGTGGTCTTCAGAGGAGTTTCAGCTTTTTAGTCTTCAGTCAAGCAAACAGTATTGGTAGAAATTGGAAGTATGTCTGGAACAGTAAAAATCTTTCCCACAGCAAAGGACTAAATAATTTTAAACAAAATGTTGAACTGCTTGGATAGTAGAAGAAAGCATTGGAAATCAGATGAGACTTCTAAGAAATGGGATTTGCCTCATTGCAGATCCTCTGAAATGAGATGAGAGAAACATCTTAATTTGCATTAAAACTGACTTAACCAATCCACTGATGCTCCTTTGTACAATGCCATGTGGCAAATCTTTTTATGAATTCAAAAGAATGTCTATCAGTGATTTTCCTATTACATTGTGGCTTCTCAGTAGCAAGAGTTCAGTCTTCCAAATACTGCAAACAGATCTATTGCTAGTGAAACTGTGTTGTGAAGAAGGCTGACCCTAGAAAACATATTGACACTTTTAAATTCAGCTGTGTTTTGAATGTACCAGAAAATTTTGTAGCTAAAATAATCAATTAATTTTATAATTAATATAATTTTTATATTTTATAATTTTAATTATAAAATATAAAAATAATTTACAGTGCAACCAATCATCTTCTCTTTTGTCTTATGTATACCCTATATGCTTATATATTGTGTTTTATTGAGTGCAATTCTTATTTTTAATTAACTTGGGGGAAATGATTTTAGATTTACTTGCAATTAGAAGTTATAATAGAGAAATATCCCTTGCCTACTTAGTCCAGTTTTTTAATCAGTAGTAATATTTTGCAGAACTAGAGCATAATGTTACAACCAGGATGTTGACATTGATATAATCTACCAATTTTATTCACTTTCCCTACTTTACTTGACCTCATTTGTGTGTGTGTGGGTGAGAGAGTGACTGTGTATTAAACCATTTATCCGTGGAAGAATATCTTGACTAACTCCATGTTTATAGATACTAAGCAAAAATGATTATGTATAGTTATATACAGGTTTTTGTATGAATTTAAGTTTTCATTTGTTTGGGATAAATGCCCAGAGAAGAATTCTTGGACTCTATGGAAATTACATGTTTAGGCATACAAAAGCTTGTCAAACTGATTTCTAAAGTTCCTGTACCATTTTACAGTCCTACAAGGAAAAGACTAGTGATTAAATTTTGCTGTATCCTTGCAAACATTTGGCACATCACTTTTTTACTTTAGCTATATATCATTGTGGTTTTAATTCTCATTCACTACATTGCAAGGATGTTGTGTTTAATTTCATGTGTTTTTTTGCCACTAGAATGTCTGTTCAGTGAAATGACCTTTCACGTTCTTTTTATATTTTCTAGTTGATTATTTTATTATTATTATTTTTTTATGTTTGAGTTTTGAGAGTTCTTTGTGTATTACAAATATTTCTCCTTCTTTGTATGTATGGTTTGCAAATAGTTATAGATTTTTATGATATTTATAGGTTTGTAACTCTTTGTCCTCACCACATGGGCTTTCACAGAGCAAAAGTTTTAATTTTTTTTGAGGTCTAATTTATCAATTTTACTTTTTTGGACAGTGCATTAGTGTCAAGTCTAAGCATTCATTGTTGAGCCCTAGATGCTAAAGTTTTTCTCATGCTTTTTTTCTAAAACTTCTTTAACTTTATGTATGTATTTAAGTAAATTTACATATTCATTAAATCTGTAATTCATTCTGCATTAGTTTTAAGTTTACATTAAGGTTCATTTTTTTTTTTTTTGCATACAAAAAACCTGCCTACAAAAACAAGTAGATTTGAGCATTATTTGTCAAAAAGGCTACATACTTAACTCCACTGAATCACTCTTCAACTTCTATTAAAAATCATCTGGGCACATGTGTGTGGATCTATTTCTGGATTTTCCATTCCGTTTGACTGATTCACATGGTTGTACTTCCTACAATACCATACTGTCTTGAGCATTTTATACACCTAAATATCAAGTAGATCACTTTCCTACTTCATTATTTTTTGTCAAGAATCTTTTAGATACCGGCTCGGCGCCTGTGGCTCAATGGGCTAGGGCGCCGGCCATGTACACCTGAGCTGGGGGGTTCGAGTCCAGCCCGGACCTGCCAAACAGCAATGACGGCTGCAACCAAGGAATGGCCGGGCATTGTAGCGGGCGCCTGTGGTCCCAGCTACTTGGGAGGCGGAGGCAGGAGACTCGCTTGAGCCCAGGAATTGGAGGTTGCTGTGAGCTGTGATGCCACAGCACTCTACCCAGGGTGACAGCTTGGGGCTCTGTCTCAAAAAAAAAAAAAAAAAGAAAGAATCTTTTAGATATTTTAGGGTCTGTGCCTTTCCATATTAATTTCAGAATGAATTTGTCTATGTCTATAAAAATCTTTGGTGGAATTTAAATAGAAATTGCACTAAGCCTACAGATCAAGCTAGGGATAATTGACTGTAAAGTCTTCCCATCAATTATCAGAGTTTATCTCTCCATTTATTCAGGTACTCTTTGATTTCTGTCATCAACTCTTTATAATTTGCAACATATAGATCCTGTACACACATAGTTGAGTATATATATAAGTATTTGTTTTTATTTGGAGCAATTCTGAATGGCATTAGTTTTCTAAATTTGGACTTTCACCTGTTTGTTCTTAGTATATAAATATAATTAATTTTTTATATACTGATCTTGTATCCTGCAGGTTTGATGAACTCACTTGTTTAGGAGCTTTTTTGTTTCTATTTGTATGTTGTTTTCAATTGTAGATTATTTTCTATGAAGGCCATCAAGGAGTTTTATTCTTCTTTTCTATCATATGTCAGTTATTTATTTTGCTCATTACAGTGGTTAGAACTTGCAGTACTATGTTGAATAAGACTCTTGCATTGGTCTTGATCTTAGGGAGGAGAAAGAATTCAGTCTTTCACTATTAAAGTATAATGTTTTCTGTTTGTTTTTGTTGATGCTCTTTATCAAGCTGAGTTGATTTTTTTCTTTATCCCTAACTTTCTGAGTATATTTTCATGACTGGGAATTGGATTTTGTCAAATTCTTTTTCTGTGTCAGTTGATGTAATTTATTATTTTTATTCTTAAGTGTGCCATTATAATGAACAATGCTGACTTTCAAATGCTGAACCAGTTTTGTGTATGTGTAATAAGTCCCTATTGATTATGGTATGTAATTTTTATACATTGAAGAATTAATTTTTTAAATTTGTTTAAGAATTTTTGCATTCAAGCTTATAAAAGATATTAGTCTTCTTTATTTTTTTAAACACTATTTGTCTAATTTTTGTATTAGGGTAATACTGACTTCAAAAAAATGAATTCAGAAGTGTTTATTCTTCTTCTGAACGAAGATATTTTCTGGTAGAGGTTAGGTAAACTTGTTTTTAGTATTTAAATGTTTAGAAGAATAAACCATTCGGGTCTAGTCAGTTTGTTTTACAGAGCTTTTTAATTATGAATTCGACCTCGTTAGTACTTAAATGTCCATTAAGATAGTTTCTTTCATCTTGGCTAAGATTTGATAATTTGTGGTTTTTAAAAAATGTATTCACTTCTTCTAAGTTGTTCAGTTTATAGTTTTATTGACTCTTTTCAAAGAAACAACTTTTTGCTAATGTGGTTTTCTATTGTTTTTCTGTTTTCTCTTGTTTTTTTCTTATTGATTTCGTTATGGTTAGAGAATGCACTTTATATGATTTAAATTCTTTTAAATTTGTTGAGGTTTGTTTTGTGGCCAGTAATATAGTCAATCTTTGTAAATGGCCTGTAGGTGTGTATTAGTTAAAGCTGCTATTACAAAATACTGTAGGCTGAGTGGCTTAAATATCATTTATTCCTTACACTTCTAGAGCCTAAGTAATTTAAGATCATGATGCCAACAGATTCGGTTCTTGATGAGAGACTAAAGATATTGCCTGTACTGAAAATGGCTAACCTTTCCCTATAACCTCAAGTATCAGAGACAGAAAGAGAAAGGTAGAGAGTAAAAGGAGAAAGCAAGCTCTCTGTGGTCTGTCTTCTAATAAAAGCACTAATCACATCAGGAGGGCCCTGTGCCATGATATAATTAGTCTATCTTCAAGAACCATGACATTGGGGGATAGGGCTTCAATACATTAATTGTCTGTAGGCAAAATTCAGCTTTAAGCATTTCACAACTGGTCCTCAAAAATTCATGTGTTTTTTACGTGCCAAATAAAAGCATTTCATCCCAACAGCCCGTAGACCAGTGGTTCTCAAACTTCCTAATGCCACAGTCCTTTAATACAGTTCCTGTGGGTCATGACCCACAGGTAGAGAACTGCTGCTAGAGTCTTAAGAAGTCATTCCAGTATTGACTGTAAAGTCTATGTTCAAAGCCTCATATAAATATCATCTAAAGCACATGTGGGTGACATTCAATGTATAATTCAACCTGAGGCCATATTCCTCTTTAGCAATAAACGTTTAATAACAGATGTGTTATGTGTTTCCAAAACATAAGCGTGAGGTAGGCACAGAATAATAGGAATACCTCTTCAAAAAAAAATAAAAAGGGAAAATAAGGAAGTGGTTTGGGTCCCATTGAAGTCTGAGACAAAATATTCTATTAGGTCTTAAAGCTCCAGATTAATACTTTTTGATTCTCTGCTGCCTGGAATATCTGGGATGGCAACATCTCTCCATGGCTTGGTAGAGCAGCCTTGTGCCTGTGGTTCAGAGGGTCCCACACATACCATGGATCTCTGGTATGCACAGGTGATAATTCAACCCTTTGAAAACGGAGGTAGAATCAACCTTCCTCCTACCCCTACAGACTTATGCACTTTGAGCCTATGTCACAAGTACTCCTTCTCTTTTCTTATGAGATAGTGCATATTGCTTTGTAGCCAAATAACTCTGTGGTCTATCTTGTACAATCCAAGAAGTCTGACAGCCTTCATGCATGCTCTCTCACTTTCCCTACCCTTTTAGCTCAAAATTGGCTGTATCTTTGATGATATAACATCATCCATATTCCCGGCTGCTTCTGAAATGTCTGATTAAGTTTATGAGTTGCATCCATGAGCTCTTTATGAACCAGGTACTAGCCATACTCTTCCTGTTCTCTTCAGAAATAGTTTTCTCATTATTTTTTCCATATGGATTGGTTAAGAATTTTCTAAATCTCCACATCATGGTACCATTTTTTTCTAACCATTTTGTCTTCAATTGTTTGCCTCCCATTGCATTTTACCATAAGTAGGGAAGAGGAACCAAGACAAACCCTCAACACTATGAAGAGAAACCTTCACTAAGTATAAAATTGTATCTCTCCCAAGTTTCACCTTCCACAAAATGGTAGAATATGAAGAAAATGCATCCAAGCTCGTTGCCACTTTATAAAAAGTATTATCTTTCCTCCAATTTCTAATAACACTTTCCTCATTTCCATCTGAAACCTCACCAGAATGGCCATAGTTCTACTCCAATGGATTAAATGCATTTCCTCCAAAATTCAGGTATTGCTAATATAATGATGTTAAGGACATTAAGAGGCATATCCCTTAAGAAAATGGAATTAAGACCCTTATTAAAGTGACTTCCTACAATGGCCAGCCTACTTTTCTTCTCTTCTGCCATGTGAGGACTCTGGAAGAAGGTCCTCACTAGACACAAAAGTGATAATTTGATCTTGGACTTCTAAACCTGCAGAACTGTGAGAAATTAAGTTTCTGTTCTTTTTTATAAATTTCTCAATCTTGATATTATAGCTTCAACAAACAAATTTGGGAGAAGAGAATACAATTCTGTCCATAGTAGGATGCTCAAATAAATAGTATTCTGTGGTCATCAAGTGAATGTTCTCTATATGTCTCCAAGTTTGTTTTGATTAGTGACTTCTATGAAGCAAAGTTGCAAAGTCAATGAAGAATTGTGTTTCAGGTTCTATCCATGTTGGATTTTAGCCCTATATTTAACATAGAATTTATACCTATGTAAATTGTGTGATTCTAACAGCTAGTACATTCCCTCTTTGGGGAATTTATTGTGATTTCTTTTCTATAGTCTTTCTGAAGTGCTTGCAGAGTTTTATTTTCATTTTTTGAAAGCAAGAAGAGATCCAGGTATCATAATTCTTTTGAATTTTTACAAATCTTTTCAGAGATTTCTGAATGTCTCAAAGTACCATTTGACCTGCATGGAACAAAATTCATTTTATACTCAGAGAAATTAATGCATAAAGGATAATCATGCTCCTCACTGTCACACATTCCAGAAGCAAGAATCACATATTTCTCTAAGGTCTAGAAAAATAGCCTGGTGCTTTTTCTTTTCAGATTATCTTAAACGGAGTTATGTTGAGCAGTTATAACAGCAAACCAGGACTATGTGATAAACAAAAGTTAAGAAAAATACATTTAATAAAATTTATCCTTATACAATGTTCTCTTTAAATTTCATAGAAGGACAAAATAACTTAACATTTTAAATATTTTTATAAAACAAAGTGAGAAAGACCCATACCATGTATGAGTTTGAAATCACATATTGATAGATTTTCCTGGCATCACAAAGGATGAAATAAGTAAATTATAATGTTTTACTTTTACCATCAAGTGATGTACCTGATTTTTGACTTATTATAAAAAAAAATTTACAACTTCTTCGAAGCCACAGCTGAGTTCCAAGTAAGATTTTCAAATAGTAAATTATATGTTTAAAGACCTAAGTGACCTTAAACATTCTTTTCATTATTCCAAGACACTTATTATTTTAAGGAGTATTTAAACTTTAACTGTCCTGACCCATTCACTCCATCATTCTATTTGTTATAATCATTTCTCAACTTTTCCCTTGCTCCCCACTTCACTAGGCTAAAGAATGAAGGGAAATAAAGTGATTCTACTTCTACCAAGTCAGGATATGTATAGGATATATTTTCAAGAAATACAACACAAAAGATACAGGGACAAAAAAGAATTATTGCCACCAACATTTCATTGGCATTCATTCAACATTTATGCTACAATCTTTTTTCTTTGATATGGTAGAAAGGGATAAAACTAACTCTCAGGAATACCACCTACCCACTAATCTTGAATTGTAATTACCAGAATGAGTCTATCAACTCAGAAAGCTATATCATCTAATAGCATAAGAACTATAGTGTTCAGAGAGGTAAGTTGTATTAAAATTAAATTGAAGGATTTAGTTGATAAACGAATAGGTGTATCATGGTAATCATATCTATACCATGAGAATTTATGAAGTTAGTCTCAGTCTTTTGAAGAGTACTTGACTTTCTATGTGTAAATGTACTCAGTTTGAGGTAGCCTATTCATCTAATAACAATGAGGACTTGATAATGAACAGACAAGGTGGCAGAGGGAAATTAGATTAATAGAGGGATAAAAGATGACTTACAGATATTTGACTTCAGCCCTGAGTGAGTGGATGTTAGAATCATTTACTAAGCTAGGAAAGAAAGCTTAACAGAGGATTTAATTTGGCCATGCTAAATTTGAACTAATTCTCAGATCTCTAAGGGAATATTCATCAAACTCACTTGGATTTATGAGTTTTGAGTTCAAAGAAGAGACCAGAACTGTAGAAGTTAAGGAAAATCAGATAATACTTATTTTTTCCCCAACCAAACAAATAAAACTTATTAGCCTTTGAAAGTATATCCCGAAGGAACCTCCACATGGTAAAATTCTGCCACATGGTAAAATTCTACTTGTCTGCCTACGACTGGATCTTAAGCCAATCACAACTAAACTTGGGTCATAAAATTCACAAGCTCTGATCACAGTAGGTCTGATTAAGCTATAAGAGCTTAATAAAGCCATGAGTATATCCCTTCTGTCATGGGCCTTATTAATGCATACTGTGCCTAAGATGAACCCCTTGGCACCTGTAGGTTCTCTAAAACACATCCTTACCCCAACCTCTCTCTGAGTACCATATCACACAATTAAATTTTTTTGATTTTACATTTTATATCCTTATAACTCTTGCTTAAATTTTAATCATTGTTCAGCTGTGATCTTGCCCTGAAGATACTTCTGTTTTAATTCAAATTAATTATTTTCTAAATCTCAGAAACTAAGATTCAGCCAACCTCACAATAGCTGACTCCAAATATCACCACAGTCTATAAACTCTAGTATGTTGGCAAACTCATATTATATCAAATACTTGAAATTTTGCTTCATTTGAAAATGTATAAGATCAGTAAGAAAAACTATGGTTTGAGGCTAGAGTGTTACCTACAGTACTCAGCCACGAGGTCTACTGTAGTTAGTATTATTTTTGTGGCAAGTAATACTTTTACTTCTGACAGTTATCTTGGACACTTCTTACTTCCTCCTGTGATTAATCGATCCGTGATTGCCTTGTCTTCTGTAAGGAATCCACTCCTAGACAAATCACGTTGTCAAAGGATTGGAGTAATGTGATGGACAATCCTTCCAGAATCACAGAGTGTGTGCTGGAAGCTAGAAGGAGCTGTTATTATTGTCTATTTTAAATTGCACATGAACTTTATGGTCACCCTGTATGTAAAATGGGAACAGGTAGACTGGACAGATACAAACAACAGATTTATCTCTGTGATTCCAGCAAGTTTCATGACTGGACCCGTACAAGTGCAGCCCTTAGAGTATCAAAAATTGTATTTGCCTGGTGTTCACGCTGACCTTTCAGGCTTCTGTCTCTTCATCACTCCTTCCTATTTTTATCTTGCAATTTTCATCCTAGAAAGAAGAAAATTAATGCATCTGAGCTTCCCCTTCATCATGTAATGCTTTACAATGGCAATAGATTGAGTTTTTTACAACATAGGCTTTGGGGTCAGGCTAATCTGCATTTATAGTCTGATTTTTTCCTCTTACTTCCTTGATGTCCTCAGGCAAGTTACCCTTTGTCACTGTAAAACAGTGATTGCAATCCCTACCTTAGGATTGTTAGGATTAAAAGATAAAAGAAGCGTTTTTCAGAGCACTTAGAACAGCGCCATACCTGTATTGTTGTAAGCCCAGGCCACAGAATAGTGGAATAAACAACGTATACCACAGAGGCAAATGTGAGTTTACAGTTAGCTCCTAGGCCCCCACAGCTCATGACCCCACCTCCAAGAAACAGCCCACATCTGAAACTGAGTGACGAGTCCTGTGAGGTGGACTGGTGGCCTTCCGTGATAATATAGGAGGTCGTACAGCAGAATTGAGCTCTGGTAACTTAGTTCTCGTTAAGCATTTTAAGAACCCAAACCTCCTTTCTGCCAAGAAAAGTCACAGGCTGGGCTAGAGCCAGCTGGCTTGTCACAGGGCTTGGGATCTGTGTGAAGTAGTGATAACCTAAATATTTTTTCCAAGTGAAATTTTAAAATAGATAAAAAAGAATATGAGATGCTTATTTATAGTCTGTTAAGGCTACAAAAGATAAGGCTCTTAGACTGAACAGTGTAGCATGAAGGATTTAGGCTAAATATTGAGAGGAGTTTTCCAACAGTAAAAATTGGTATTTTTAATGACCACAGGCTTCTGTATGAATGGAAGTTCCCAGGCTTTTGTACTCCCACACCCACTTGTGGTTGGAATCATCCCTGGAGCTCCCTCAGTCAGGAGCTAAGCAGGTAGAATCCAGCTGAGACAGGGAGGTCTGGGTGGGTAGGAAGACAGAAGTTTGATTTATGCAAGAGTACAGGAAAATTATCAAGGACCCAAACTCTAATTGCTCAACTGGTATTCTCAGCCTGATGGCTTTTGTCCTCAGCCTGTTGCCTTCATGATCTCAGGATAATCACAGAAGCTTCAGTTATCACATTGTCACATAGCTGTGAAGAGCCAAAAGGGGAGCAGTGGGAACAGTGGGTGTTTCCCAAGTGCATTAATCTTCTTGGGCTACCGTAACAAAATCCCACAGCTTACACAACAGATGATTAATATCTCACATTCTAAAGGCTGGATGTTCATGATTAAGGTGCCAGCAAGTTCAATTTCTGGTGATTCTTTTCCTCACGTGGAGACAGCCACCATTTTGCTATGTTCTCACCTGACCTTTCCTCTCTGTCTTTATAAAGAGAGAGCAAGCCCTCATGTCCCTTCTTCTTCCTATAGGAATACCTGCCCTTTCGGGTCAGGCCCACCTGTCCTTATGACCTCATCTAACCTTTTTACCTCCTTCTAGACCCCTTCTCCAAACACAGTCATATTGGGAATTAGGGCTTCATTATATGAATTTGCACAGGGGAAAGAATTCAGCCTTCAACATCTTACTCATTTCACACTTAAAGTGCAATAAAAAAAGGTCATTCCTAGAATCCCCAGGCTAATTGCTCAGAACTATTCACTAGCATGGGAAATAAAATTACCATGTCGGTTTTATTGTCAGAGAGAGGGTGTCACATGTCAATTCTGACACTTCTTGCCAGGGCCCAGCTTAACTAGGTTTCGGACACAGACTGCTAAGTTACCTTGCTCAGGTTCAGTTACCTTTCTCTTAGGTGCCTGAGGGCTATCTACTTTAGCTAGAGAGAGAGAGAGAGAGAGAGTCTTAGAGTGTGAGTGTTAGAGAGAATAAAGCAGTCTTCTTAGAATAGATAGATCTTAGTCTTTAGTACAGCTTAGGAATCTTTAGGAGAGAGATGCCATGCTGGTGTTCTGCAGGCAGGCAGGAGAGGAGACAGAGGCAGAGTTAGCGGGTTTGTGATAGAATGCGCATGCTCCTTGACTGCCTTCTCCTCCAGCCTAACATAAGGCTGATCCCGTACCTCTCGACACCACAGGTGTAGAGACTGCCAATTCACCACTGCTCTCATCTCGGGAGCTCTCATGCTTGTTAGGAGAGAGAAATCTCTCTCCACGCCCTTTCCACCCAGGTGTTCCATCATTGAGCTATTTGAGGTATTTCTTATAACTCTCTCCTCCTAGCCATAGGCTATATGGGCTCCAACAAGAGAGTGGTCTCAGCGTCCCCGTAAGAACCTGAACACCCAGAGTGAATGAAATCTGCCTTTGTTAACAAGGAAGAAAGAGAAAGTGTGTGGATGTAACCAACTAAATTAGGCACAGTCACTGTCATAAAAAACAACTTGGAACTTTAAGATATTCTGTACATTTAAAAAAAAAGTGAGAGAAGGGACAAAGAAAGGAGAATAAGTTAGAAAAACTGACTCAACAGCTAGAGACCCTTGTCACATGGTGGTATGCTTGTTCTTTTAGAACAAAATATTAATATGTTCTTTTTTACTACCTTATTTTAATATATATTAAGTTCAAATCTATTAAACATTAAATCATACATAATGCTTTATGATTTAATGTTTATATAATTTAATGTTTTATATATACACACAAAACTTTTGACTTGCTTTAATGATACAATATTTTAAAAATGTATACTGGACAAGTGCAGTGGCTCACACTTGTAATTCCAACAATCTGGGAGGCTAAGAGGTGGATCACCTGAGTTCAGAAGTTCGAGACCAGCCTCAGCAAGAGCAAGACCCAATCTCTAAAAATAGCCGGGTGTTGTGGCAGGCTCCTGTAGTCCCAGCTACTTGGAAAGCTGAGGCAGGAGAATCACTTGAGCCCAAGAGTTTGAGGTTGCTGTGAGCTGTAACGCCACAGCATTCTACCTAGGGCAGACTCTACCTAGAATGAGACTCTGTCTCAAAACTAAATAAATAAATATATAAACAAACAAACAAATAGGTATATTTTCTATCCTCAAAGACCCTTACTGTGTTTCATGCCTTCAGATTGTTATATGAACAGCACAAAAAGCAAAGCAATTTCTCTGCATACATTACTGATAAAAACTTGACTGACAAAGATTTGCATTTGAGGACAGGATGAGACGGCAGACAATTGTAAAGAATACAGCATTACATGGCTGCAGACATATGCAGAAGTTACATTTTAGAGCTGAATATCAA
This sequence comes from Perodicticus potto, assembly GCA_963574655.1. Lineage (NCBI taxonomy): Eukaryota > Metazoa > Chordata > Mammalia > Primates > Lorisidae > Perodicticus > Perodicticus potto. The sequence continues at coordinate 13,285 of CAUYRH010123411.1, forward strand.
AGATATTTCAAGGTTTCTGGAACTGAAAGAAAGGAATAGAAGAATACACAGAGAAACAGAGAAAGGTAATAGTGATGCTTTCCAAATTTGCCTAAAATCATTATTAGACAAAGAGCAGAGAAGTATTCTTTTTTCTTTCTTATACTTTCTGACTAATCCACATAGTCCTGTGTTCACAGAATCAGAACTCAGAGTGAATATAGCTTCTATGTGTTCTATTTTTAAAGAAATCTCATCTCTGATCCAAATTGTTAAATAAAATATTGAGGTATAATTTACATATAGTGAAATTCACTTTTTTTTTGAGACAGTCTCACTCTATCATGCTGGGTAGAGTCCCGTGTTGTCACAGCTCACAGTAACCTCAAACTCTTGGACTCAAGTGATCCTCTTGCCTCAACGACTCCAATAGCTGGGACTATAGGCACCCACCACATGCCTAGCTAGTTTTATTATTATTATTCTTAGTAGAGATGGGAGGTGTCTCACTTTGCTCAGGCTGGTCTCAAATTCTTGCATTCAGGCTATCCACCTGTCTTAGTTTCCCACAGTGTTGGGATTATAGGCTTGGACCACTGCCAGGAAAATTCACTCTTTTTAATTTTACAGTTAGGTAAGTTTTGAAAAATGTTTAGAGCTATGTAACCACAACCATAACCAAGATACAGAGCATTGCCATTTACTCAAACAAGTTTCTTCATGTCCTTTTGCTGTCAACCTCCTACCTCTAAACAGTCCTGGAAACCAGTGATTAGATTTCTGCCTACATAGTTCTCCCTTTTCCAGAATGCCATGAAAACAGAATCATAGTGGTCTGACTACAAAGCCTTTGAGATTTGCTATGGACTGAATGTTTATGTTCCCATAAATTTCGCATGTTAAAACCTAACCCTCAGGAGAAGGGGCTATGGGAGATAATGAGGTGCTAAAATGCATGAATGGGGTAAGTGCACTGATAATAACAGAACAACTAGAGGACTTGCTCCCTCTTTCTCTTTTTCTGCTCTATTCATATGAAAATACATTGAGAAAACAACTGTCTGCACACCAGAAAGAGAATTCTAACCTAAATCTCAGACTTCCAGTCTCCAGATTTGTGAAAAATAAATATTTGTTATTTAAGACACCCAGTCTATGGTATTTTGTTATAGCAGCCTGCACTGATGAAGACAGTAATTGGTACCAAAATGTAGATGGCTGATATAACAAATGCCTGAAATTATGGAAGCAGCTTTTTAAGTGGGTAGTGGGTAGAGGCTGGAAGAGTTTAGAGGTATATGCTAGAAAAAGCCAATATTCCTCTAAAGGGAGTTACGAAAGCAAGTCTGGTAAAGGCTCAGGGAGAAATGAGGCGAGCTACAGAGAAGATTTCTGTGTTAGAGAATACAGATAAAAATCATGTACATACATACGCAAGGTTCATTGAAATGTGGTTGGTAAAGGCCATTCTGATGGGATCTCAGATAGAAATAAGGAATATGTTATCGAAAATGTGATGAACGGCAATTTTTGTTATAAAGTAGTAAAGAACTTGTCTGAATTGTGTTTGTGGTCTGTGGAAGGTAGAACTTGTGAGGGATGAAATTGCATATTTAATTGAGGAGATATCTAATCAACATGCCAAAGAAATGCTTGATTTCTCCTGACTGCATATGGTAAGATACAAGAAGGAAAAAAAAGTGAGATAGAATTGTTAGGCAAAAAAAAGTAAGACTTAAAGATTTGGGAAATTCTCAGTATTTCCACATTGCAATAGTGAGAAAGTATGTTTGGAGAAAAACACTAAGGGTAGTTGAGCAACCTCTGATAAGGAGAATATTGTGGTAGTGAACCATAGCCTTAATCAGCCATCTTACCAGAAGCCAGGGAGAGAGATGATATTATGCCATTAACACTGCCAGATGGGACTAAAGGAAATAGAGAAAATGGATGGAATGAAGAAACACTGTTAAGGTATGCTCTCCTTCAAGAAAAAGAGAAGGACTCCAAAGGTGATTCAAAGGTCATGGCCACTATCTACGTGCCTAGAGGTCAGGCAGCATCCATTAGTAGCCATGACTTTGGGGCTACCCAATAGAGCCCTGGGCCTGGCAGAGCCATGGCATAGACAAAACCATCACAGAATTGCCCTGCTGAGCAAGGGGAGTGACACTGCCAAGCCACACTGGTGGTCCCAGAAGGCAGAGAAGTGATGTTAAGAGGATTATTCTAGAGCATTGATATTTCATAGGATTTTTTTTTTTTTTTTGGCTAGGTTTTGGGTTTGCTTGAGGCCCATTACCAATTCCTTCTCTCATGTTTTTCCCAGAATCACATTACTTATTTTATTTCACAGGCTCACAGCTGGAAGTGAGTTTCATCTCAGGATGGATTGTACTTTGAGTCTGACCCATGTTTATTTAGATAATATTGGGATGAGACTTTGGAATTTAGACTTTAGAGTTGATTCAGGAATGAGACATTCTGGGATAGAATGTCTGTATTTTATATATGATAAACATATGCATTACAGGGGACTGGGGTTAAAGAGTGTCTCCCATATGGGAGTGCTATGGATTAAAGAGTGCCCCCCCCAATTTTTAAGCCAATTTGGTAATATTAAGAGGTTGGATTCAATGTGATGGTATTTAGAATTGGGACCTTTGGCAAATAATTAATTAGATCATGAAGACGGAGCTCTTAAAATGGCTTTAGTGGCCTTTTAAGAAGAGACACCTGAGAGCTTCCCCTCTGCTACCCGCCCCCCACCATGTGAGTATAAAAGAAGACAGCCATGTGAAAATCAGAAGTGTCCTTAATGGACACCTGATCTGCTAATGCCTTGATCTCAGGCCTCCTGACTTCTAGCCTCCAGAACTATGAGAAATAAACTGCCAAATTGTTTTACCAAATGGCTTTATCATTTTGCATTCTCATCAACAGTATGTAAAAGTTCCCAATTACTCCATGTTATTGTCAACACTTGATATTTTCTGTCTTTAAATTTTAACTGTTCTAGTAGATATCTAGTGGTGTCTCCTTATGATTTTAATTTTCATCTCCTAAATGCTAATGATGTTATACAGACCTTTTATTAGCTTTAAAATAATATACAATCTATACAAGCTAAAGAAGGAGAAAAAGGAAGGGAGGAAGAAAGGAAAGGGAAGGAGAGAAGAAGAGGAGGAGGACAGGGGAGGAAAAAGGGATTGCACTTTTTTATTACAACCAAATGTTAAATTTGGTGTAAATGTTAGAAACCTAAATAAGAATGTAAACTGTGCATTATTTTACTTCATGGAAGGCAAATAGAAGAGTGAGGGACAGTAAGGAGGGAAGGCCAATGAGGAAAAAAAATAGTTAGAACCAATATGTGTGTTATTAGTAAAATATTTCACAAATACATAAAGTCAAAAATATGTAAAAATAAAATGAGGCAAGTAAAGATATATATACTGAATGGAATTTCCATGAATTTTGGCAGTGTGACACTTAGAATACTGCTTTGCAGGTGTTTTGACAAATATTTGGAGGCCAACACAAACTGTTTAAAAAATGACAAAATGGGTCAGGACATAATCATGGAGGAACTAAGATGTAAGCAGGGAAGACACAAGAATGACTCTATGATGGCACGAGGTACTTTTGAAGCATCTTTTATTCCTGCCTTGTATTTTTTCTTGTGCCTTGATAAAATGCCTAAAACATAAAAGGACTCCATAAATGAATCAGAGTTTAATGACAGTTTGCATCTTCTAGTTGGGTTTAAATAGACTAAGGAAATTCTATGCCATTCACAAATAGTGTGTTGATATCAAAGGTATGTGAAACTATTGGTAGTTGCTAAGATATTGACTAGATAGTATAATATTCAATATCTCTGCGACTGTATCAAGCTAATAATTTTTCAATGTAGATATTGGATAAACACATCTATTTGTGATTAATACTATACCCTGAATTCTAAATATAAACAAACAAACATATAATCACATGGCATTTCTTTACCCACAAAGTATTGATAATTTAGAAATTTAGAAAATGTACACTTTTTCACATCTGATAGATCCAAACTATAGCTGCTTAGAATTTTGAGTAATTAAAAGAAAAATGAAAGTAGTATGCCTCACAAAGTATCCATACATTTTCTTGATAGTCCAATACTATTGGCATTATGACACAGGTCATAATCTTTCTCAAGGGTCTCTTGAAGAAACTGTCACAAAGATTTTATTGATTAATATCTGCCCCTTAAGGAAATATCTTCTAACAATTCTACTTCCCTTTTCTTTTTTAAAAAATCTATTTTTCATTCTGGATAACTAGCAAGACTTTTTTTTTTTTTTCTTTCTTACAGAAAGGATGAGATCTCCTGCTATTCTTTTACTTTGCATAATTCAGTTCATTAATCAATCAATTGTAATCTCCTTAAAGTTTTGGTGGTCAAAATCTGCAAACGTTAAAAATTCTGAGATACACAGTTTTTACATAGCAAGCTGAGAAAATAAAGTCTCTTTCAAGAGAGTCCTTAGCTTTTAAGAAAACAGTTAAAGACAGAAAGGCGTATTCTAAAACACTTAGCCCAACCAAAAAAAAGGGAAACTAATACTAATTACACAAATTTGTTGAGGAAGAATATAGTCACATAATTCTAGGAAGGGTGATACAGTATTTGAAACTGACACCAGTGTGTCAGTGGACATGAATTTGAGGCTATTTCTCCTAATTTTCCATCTGAGGAAAAAAAAAATGTTTGAAGGAGGAA
>CAUYRH010123416.1:0-28000 GCA_963574655.1 Perodicticus potto
ATGCAAATAGAAACCACTTTGAGATATCATCTAACTCCAGTAAGATTAACCCACATCACAAAATCCCAAAACTACAGATGTTGGCATGGATGCGGAGAGAAGGGAACACTTCTACACTGCTGGTGGGAATGCAAGCTAATAAGACCTTTTTGAAAAGAAGTTTGGAGAACACTCAAGGAACTAAAAGTAGATATACCATTCGATCCCGCAATTCCTCTACTAGGTATATACCCAGATGATCAAAAATCATTTTACAACAAAGACATTTGCACCAGAATGTTTAATGCAGCCCAATTCATAATAGTCAAGACATGGAAAGAGCCCAAGTGCCCACCGACCCATGAATGGATTAACAAATTGTGGTATATGTACACCATGGAATACTATGTAACCACAAAAAGGATGGAGACTTCACATCTTTCATGTTTACCTGGATGGAGCTGGAACATATTCTTCTTAGTAAAGTATCTCAAGAATGGAAAGAAAAGTATCCAATGTACTCAATACTACTATGAAATCAATGTATAACCACCTACACACTCATTCGAATGACAAAACATAACTATAGTCCAGAAAGTAGAAGGGAAGAGGAGAGAGAGGGGAGGGGAGGGGTACATGGGAGGAGTGAGGGTATTTGGGGGGACCTCACCTAATGTGCATGATGCAATGGTACATTTCAAAACTATTTAGAAATGAGTATAATTGTGATAGATGTGTTACTTAGTTCAATTTAAACATTTCACATTGTATATCGAAGCAGTACCGTGAACTCCATAAATGTATCAATGTACAAAGTTATGATTTAATAAAAAATAATTTAAAGAAACAAAAACAAACAAAAAAACTGTAGTACATTAATACAATGGAATATACAGTAATGAAAATAAATGAACTTTTGTCATGCCTGTGGTTCAGTGAGTAGGGCGCCGGCCCCATATACCGAGGGTGGTGGGTTCAAACCTGGCCCCAGCAAAACTGCAACAAAAAAATAGCCAGGCATTGTGGTGGGCGCCTGTAGTCCCAGCTACTCGGGAGGCTGAGGCAAGAGAATCACCTAAGCCCAAGAGCTGGAGGTTGACTGTGAGCTGTAATGCCACAGCACTCTACTGAGGGTGACAAAGTGAGACTCTGCCTCTAAAAAAAAAAAAAGAAAGAAAGAAAACAAATTAACGTCATGGAAAAAAAAAAGAAAAACATAACAAATGCTCACTAAAAAAGAAATTGATAACCTAAATAGTTCCATATCTATTAGAGAAATTGAATTCTGATTAAAAACATTTCCACGATGATCTAGCTATCACTCTTATTTTCAAATCAAATGGGTTAAAATCTGGGTCCACATAAAACTCTTCACATGGATATTTATAGAAGCTTTATTCATAATTGGCAAAACTTAGAAGGATTCGAGATATCCCTCAGTACGGGAATGGATATACTGTGGTACACAGTCCGAATGATGGACTGTTATTCATCACCAAAAAAAAAAAAAAAAAAGAGCTATTAAGCTCTCAAAAGACATAGAAGAAACTTAAATGCATATTACCACATAAAAGAAGCCAATCAGAAAAGACTACATGACATACGATTCTAACTATACGACATCCTAGAAAGTCAAACTATGGAGACAGTAAAAAGCTCAGGGCCCCAGGAGTTAGGAGAGAGGAGGGGATGACTAGATGAAGCACAGAGGATTTTTAAAACAGGAAATGATTCTGTGTGATACTATAAAAGGGGATGCATATGATTCTACATTTGTCAAAACCTATAGAATGTACAACACCCAGAGCAAAGCCTACAGCAAACTATGGGCTTTGGGTGATAATGATGTGTCAATGTAGGTTCATAAATTTTAATAAATATACCAGTCTGATGAAGGTTATGATAATGGGGTGAGAGGGGGTTACACCTGAAGGGGCAGTGAATATATTGGAACTCTGTACATTCTGCTCGATTTTGCTGTAAGCCTAAAACTGTTCTAAAAAAAAAAAGTCTATTTAAAAGGAAAAAAATTCTTTCCATAAAGAATTCTCTGAGCCTAGGGAGTTCTCCTGAAATGTACCAAATATTTAAGAAAGAAATCATTCTAACTCTACACAAAGTCTTCTGAAAATTGAAAAAGATGGAATACATCCCAACTTCTTTTGTGAGGTCAGACTTACTCATATTAACTCTATACAAGTCTTCTGAAAACTGAAAAGGGTGGAATACATATCAACTCATTTTGTGAAGTCAGACTCACACTGATACCAAAATCAAACAAAGAATTCTAAATAAAATTTTAGCAAAAAGGATTCTTCATCATGACCAAGTATAGCTTACCATATGAATAAAAAGTTGATTTAATATTTAAAAATCAATCAATCTCCATAAAAGACTAAAAAAGAAAAACCACACTTGATTACCCCAAAAGATGAAGCAGTTGATAAAAACCCAATATACATTCCAGATAAAAACTCTCAGCAAATTAGGAATACAAAGAAAAGTCCTCAACCTGATAAAAGGCATTTTTGAAAAACCTATAGCTAATAGCCATAGCTAAAATCATCTTCAATGGAGAAAGACTGTTTTTCCTCTAAGATCAGGAACAAGACCAATATATCTCCTCTCACCACTTCTACTCAACATTGTATTAGAGGTCGTAGCCAGTGCAAAAAGGCAAGAAAAAGAAAAAAAGAGCATCTGGTTCAGAAAGAAACAAATAAGACTGTCATTATTCACAGAGATGTCATTTGTGTAGAAAATCTTACAGAATCTACAAAAATGCTATTAGAGCTAATAAATGAGCTTAGCAAAGTTTCAGGATATAAAGGGCAACTTACAAAAATCAACCATATTCCTATAAACTAGTAATGAGTAATTAAACTTGAATATTAAATAAAATATTTATAATAGCACAGAAGATGAAATACTTAGGGATAAAGTTGTTTGAGACCTATAAACTTCAAACTATAACAGTGTTGAAATAAATTGAAGAAGACCTGAACACATGGTGAGATACACCGTGTTATGAGACCTAAGTACGTGAGATACATTGTGTTTCATGGTTCAGGTGAGTCAATATCATTAAAATGTCAATTTTTTCCAAACTGATCCACAGATTCAATGCAATCACCATCAAAATCCAAGCAGGGATTTTTGGTAAAATTTAAAAAGCTGATTCTAAAATTCATATTGAAATACAAAGGATTAGAATAGCCAAAACAATTTTGAAATATAAGAACAAATTTTAAGGACTCATACTGCTTAATTTTAAGACAGTGGAAGGAGTGGGAAAGGAGGAAGTAATTGCAAAGGAGCTTAAGGAAACTTTTGGGGTGATGAGTGTAAAAGAGGTACAGCAGCACCCAGAGACGAGACCGGGTGCAGAGAGATTCAGGCCAGGCTTATTGAAAGAGGCAGAGACCTGCCTGGGCAGGGCAAGGATGGCATCTGCACCCTTTTATATGGGACTGCAGGGAGCAGGAGAATTCCACCACTTGCCGGAGGGCTAGGGTGAGTTAAGGTCCACTGGCACAAACTTCCTTGGGGGATGAGACTAATTAGGTCCTCTGTGTTCTGTTTCAGAAGGAAAGGAGGAAGGGGAGGAGGGAGGGTTACTGTGGGGCTGTGGCAACAATGGGTGTATTTATTACCTTGAGATGATGATGGTTTCACAGATACATACATATTAAAACTCATCAAATTTCTTACTTTAGCATGTATAGTTTGTTATATGTCTGTTATACTTTAATAAAGCTGAAAAAAATCTCAGTCTGTCCTCATGTCCAATTTTGGGAGGTTTCTAACCTCCCTACTGTCCTCAGTCCCAACATATTATGACCTCCACTTTATAGATCTGAACACTGAGACTTAGAGAGGTTAAGTGATTGATCGTGGTGACACAAATATAAATCTAGGTCCTTCTCCTTCTAGAGCCCAAGATCTTTCAGGTTTAAGCCATGCAGATAGAAATGCTTTCCTGCCTGCCTCTCATTCATCAAACAAGTATTCACAAGTACTGATCCTGTAATGTACCTGACACTGGTTACTCATTGCTGCCATGGGGCTACAACAGTGATAGCGAAGATGCTACCCTTGGAGAGCTTTACATATTGCTGGGCCTAGGGCCCTTCTAAGACTGACTTATTAGTACTACATTGATTTTCTCCTTATTAATGCCTGACTTCTCTCAAAAATAAAGAAATAATTTTGTGAGTTTCTGCCATGTGCCAGGTTCATTCTAGGCACTCTGCTTGTATGATCCCCTTAAACCATCATAACAGTATCATTTCCACTTTACAGATAAGGAGATGGAGACCCAGGGAGGCAAAGGAAGTTGCCCATGATTACATAGCTAGAAAGCAGCAAGTCAGGTTTCAAAGGCAGAAAGCCTCCAAAGCTTATGACCCTCCCCAACACCAAACTGCCTGGGATCATACAGTTGTTCCTGAAACAACAGCCCAAACAAACCCTCTTTTCCTTGCAGATGAAAATCACAACCAGGTGCCAAGTCCCTGTGGATGAAAACAGCTGTTCACCAAAGGCTCTGTTTTGTGTTATTAATTCATTTAAAAGGAAATTTGGTTTCAAACCAGCACTAATGTCATACCCATGCTCAAGAAGAGAGAAAAATAATCTTGAAGTTAAAAGTGTTTGTTGGCTTGACTGAATCAAATGTGCTGCTGGCCTGTGTCTGCAGCCAGATCTGATTCCTGCCCCACAGGGCTCTCCTCGCCCTTCAGGGAGGTCTTCTGGAGCTCAGAGAGGGACTCCAACCTCTAGCCTGTCTCCATCATGACAGGAGCTGGGGGAAGCCCTTTCCCATTGTTTCCATTATGACAAGAAATTGTTACAATGGATAGAGCAATTACTAGGAAATGAAGAGCAAAAAACTATCGTGAACTCAAAGTAGTGACAGATGAGAGCGATAGCCGCTCAAGCTTCTGGAGCTAAGTAACATCAGCAGTGATGAATGAGCCTTACAGCCTTACACTAGAAGCCACTCTCTGTGGGACTTGGTCCCAACTGGAGGACACCACGATAGCCCCTACTACCTGAGTTTTTTGAACGAAGGGAAGCAGTGTAGCACAAAAGCCAAGGGGATTCAATAGATCTTACCATTATTATTACTACTACATCCTAAATGTATTATACTTGACAAACGACAAACAACAAACATCAGGCTCTGTGCTAGGTCACAAGAGACAGGGGTGAAGTGTCCTGGCATGATCCCTGCATTCCTGGAATTTATAATCCAGGACAGACTTTGAACAACAACTAATTATTCAAACTTTAAAAAACCATAATATTTCAGTATAAGGGTGAACGTGCCATGCGTCAGCAGAGGTGGGGACTTTGAGAGGGTGACTGTGGGGAAAGCAGCACTCCGGGTGCTCTGACTGATTTCACCCTTGGAGGCAGGGCAGAGCACTCCCGGCAGAGGGCACAGCTTGTGGGGAGGTGCTGAGATGAGAAGGAGCACCAGAGGCCACACAGGTGTGACACAGAGCTAGGGACTGCAGCAGGAGGAGGCTGGGGGTCTGCTGCTGGCCCATCTCACAGGCGCTGGCAGGCTGCACGAAGGAGGTGGATCTACACCCAGAGGCAGTGGGGAACCATGGGAGGCTCTAGGCCGGGCAAGGATATGGTCAGACTTTGGCTTTAGAAAAATGTCTCTGGCTCCAAAAAGGAGGTAGGGCATAGGACTGAAAGTGGGGATACCTGAAAGGCTGCTGTCATCAGTCAAAGGAGAGGTGGCAGTGGGTTAGACAAGGCTGATGCAGTGGAGGGAAATGGTCTGAGAAAACTGCCCAGCATGTGACCTGAGAGAGGGGTTTTAATGATGTCAGTGAAACCGATCTCCTCTTTACAAATGACAGCCTGCTGGCAACACTTTTCCCTTCACCGAGGGCCAAACACTGTGATTCCAAGAAGCAGCGAAGACACACAGGGTTTGTCCGAAATCCAACACTGACCTCGGCTTTCTGGAATGCCCGCTTCTTCAGAGAAGGCAAACGGCATCCAGACAAAAGGCCAGAGGGTCAGGTTCCTGAACCCACAGGCAGTGTTTTTCTGAACTACAACGCGTCATATGGCCTGTAGGAAACTGTGGATTTCTGCAGGAAGTCTTCCATTCTAGCAGGCCAGCCTTTCTGCAAAGCAGAAAGGGACCCAACAGACACTGGTCAAGTCACACCTGGAGTGTCTCCAGTTTCAACCAGGTGCAGAGAAGGGTGAAACTAAATCATTCTACAGTAGATGCCCAATGGGACATGCCTTCTATCTGCACAGCGCCTACTTTGTCCCTCAACATTGCTATTAACGCCATCCCCACCATCTCATTCTAACCAGGTCTGCCTTTTCCTTAAAACACCACTTAGTGTTTTAAGAAAACACTAACCTAACCCTTAGTAGGTTCCCTCCATGTCTGTAGACAGTAAGGAGAGACGAGGACCCCACGTGCACACAGACCACCCCCTTCAACTGATACTGAGCACCAATCCTATGCCTTGAACCCAGTGGTAGGTGCTGGTATGCCCAGGCCACAGCCTTTCTTTTGGGAAGCCTGAGCTATGTCCAATCCTTCCACCCCCTCCACACTGCTATCTGCTCTCCAGTCTATAGCTCTGGCTCATGGTCTTCCCTCCTACCTATTCTCCCGTCATCAGCTCCAGGGGCTTCACAGAGCTGGGTGGTGTGACTTCCAGGGGTCCCAGCCTCCTCTAAGCCTCAGTTCCGCTTCACCACAGCTGCTAAAGGCACAGCCATCACCCCTCCAAGCACAGTCACCAGAGCTGCCCCACCTCCAATACCCTGAACTTGGAAATCCTTCTCGCTCCATCACTTCCTGGCTTCCCTCCCACTCTCTTATTTCTAACCAAAGCTGCTCTCTGTCTTCTTTTCAACTTTGAGTCTCTCAGCCCTTCTGAAGCATTCAGGTTGTCAGGCTACTACAGTCTCCCTCTCCCCAGGCAAAATATGGCTGAGTACACTGCCTGACGTCCCCAGGCCTGCTCTTATCCCCAGGGCCACATCCTCTGCCTCCCACCCTGCCCTCCTTCCCTCTGCTCCCCAGACGCACAGCCCACTTCTCTCCCTCTACATCTAAGCAGTGCCCTCTAGTCTGGGCCCTCCCAGAAACCTCATAACCACTCCCCATCTCGCCAGTGCTACCATCATGGAGACTTCTGCAGAAGCCTCCTAACCAGTCTCCCTGATTCTCCTTGTTCACTCTCAGTTAGAATGAACATCCTAAAATACAAATCCGTCTGTGTTGCCCCCCCTTTTAAAATCCCTCAGTGAGCACCAAGGGCTAACAAGACACGGCGCACACTCTGGACACGCATAAGCCGCCCTCCGTGGCCCAAGCCGAGCTCTCTGATACTGCCTGGCCTCCCGGGCCTCTGTCCACGCTCCTCGAAGGTTTCAGTGCTGCTCCTCCAGACCTCTTACCCTCATGTCTCTCACCCTCCTCCTTCCTTGCCACCTTCTTTGCTACTGACCTCACCCTTGGTTCTTATACATTCTGGCCAACTGTCCTCTGCATTCTAGTTTTAGTCTTGCCAGAGAAACCTAGATACACTTCCCTCATCACAACAAACTTCTCAACATTCTCCAAACACCCTTATGCATCCAAAACTTCCTGCCTGTGCAGTGCTCTTAGCCGCCCCACCCTCTGAACTCCCTCATGCATCCCTTCCTCTGACACGCACTGCCTGCCTCTGCCCATCCCTGCCCCCACTCTCTCCTCCCGGACCCCCAGCACCTCCTGTCTACTGCTCACTTACACTCCTGCCTTCCTCTCGCTGGGCTGTGCCAAGGTCCCCTTTGTTGTCTCTCTAGCATTTAGCATGGCAGACTATTGAGCAAGTGAAGACAGGGCTGACTGCCGGGAAATCTGACAGTGGAGAGGGAACAACACTGGCAGGGGCTGCAAGAAGACAAGAGAAAACACAGGCCCTTAGAGAAGCTTTCCACCTCACTGGATTTGGTACCCACCACCACTCATTTTCATTACACTGGGTCCCAAAGGTTCCACTTGCGTCTCTGACTCTGCATTCCCAGCTGCAAGGGAATGACACATTAATATCTGGTAAGCCCTTGGCACGCACCATATCCTGGGCAGTGATGGCTGGGCAGAGCATAGACCCATAGGAAAGCAGGCTCTCCTCCCCAGAGTGCTAGGCACCAAATGTAATACTGAATTTTGCTTAAAGATATCATCTGTCTTTTCAATGGGTTAGTCATTCTGCCTGAAATTCCCTTTCCAATCACCTTCCAACTGCCCCCTCCCCCAATCACCAATAAGATATGATCACTTTCAGCTTTCAAGGCCCAGTGCTAACATCCCCCCAAGGCAGAACGAATCCACCCACTTGATGTCTGCAGGATCCTCAGGGCACATGGTGTGAGTCTTGATATAGACCTCAGCCTCCCAGCCACCCAGGGTCTAGGATGTGAACCCAGGGCTGCGGGACTCCATGTCCTAACCCCGCTGCTACTTAGGGACCAGCTCCTGCACAGGCACTGCCGAATGTTCTCTGGAGCAACAACCTCACATCCATAAGCCACAGCACCTATGCAAACTACACACTAGTGAAAAATAATGGCCACAAGTTACCAGGAACTTGCTGTACACAAGTACCATACTAAGTTCTTACCTGCCCATTATAAGGTAAATATCATGATTTTCCCGACTTTACACATGAAAAAAATCAAAGCATAAAGACAAGCTGTGACTTGTCCAAAGCATCCCAGCTAAGAAGTATGAGGCTGGGACTCTACTCCAGCCTCATCAGATTGGAGTCCACCCCCGGCGTGCCGTGCAGAGTTAGCAGACCCAGCAGTTCAGCTTTGACAGAACTCTGGGCTGAGTAAACGCACAGACTGTGCCCATTCTCAGCACATTCTAGGAACAGGAGTTCCCCCTTGATGCTGCTCCACATTGAAACTAATGAAAAAAACAGTTCTGACATTTAGGCTAGCCTCTGGGAAACTGCTGGGCCTACAGGCCCACAGGCTAGGAATTAGGCGTGATGATAGGATTGGTAGGAAATGCCAGGAGAAACATACGAACTCCTTGAAAATGTACCCTCTTAGAAGGCTGCTGCCCCTGACCCTTCGGACAGACCTCTGTTACAATGCAGCCCCCACCCTGAGTCCTGGCAGCGAGGAATCCACCCAGGCCCTGCAACCCAATCCACTATGGTGGCTGGCAATGGGGTTTTGGCTACAACTTGTAAGTTAAACACAGCTGCAAGCTATTAAACTGTAAAGTTGTATCATATTAACCCACCAATTTTTGATAAAATTGGTCACTCGTTTTTTTGTTTTTTTGAGACAGAGTTTCACTTTGTCACCCTGGGTAGAATTACACGGCATCATAGCTCACAGCAACCCCAAAATCCTGGGCTCAAGCGATCCTCTTGCCTCAGCCTCCTGAGTAGCTGGGACTACAGGTGCCTGCCACAACGCCTGGCTTAAAATGGATCACTTGTTAAAGTCACCGGCAACAGGGCAGTTAAGGTTCCATATTTCTAATTTCCATTCTCCTCATTCTCTTCTCTTCCTTAATGCACTGTCTTCCTAGGTTCCTCTAAGCCCTGGGATGATGCTCTTGTGATCCCCCTTGCAGATATGAGCAGATGTTGTGACCAGCCGCAGCTCCACACTGCATTATCAACAACATTTGGAAATTTAAATCTTCAGAAGGCTGAGTTCACCAGGAAAAAACCTTGCTTTGGGGGAAGTGGTTATACCACAAAACAGACACCCTGGTAGTAATGCTCCCTCCACTGGCACATCCCAAGGGCAAGGAGCCTAAACACAGCCAGATAATGTTCTGCTATGGCATTTCCTCTCTCATTCATTCATTTGTTCACACTCCACTCATTCAACAAACACGTATTCCACATCTACTGTGTTCCAGACCCTAGGATTACAACAGAGTCTATCAGCATGCAGACCTCCAGAATCAAGTGGGCATTACCCTCCTTTTTTGCCGGGACTTCCAAAGAACTTTGGAATCCAAGGAGAGAGGTCCACTCAGGTATGTAAGTGGTAGGTGGGAGAGAAGAAGACAAGACAAGAACAAATAGAACTGCAGATTTTGGCCATTAGTCTACTGGTTAGTAGTAACAGCTGTATTATTACTTTTAAGTTATTTTATATATGATGGGATAATATTTAAAAAGTAATTATTTAATGTTAGGAACCAAAATCATCAGTGTGAAATAAAATACATAAAATCCAAGAAATTAAGTAACAATCCTATAAAGTCAGATTTGAATTGGAAGGATCAATATTGCATTAGATTTCTACAAGATAATGTGGTATCACAGTCTCCACATCTCAGTTGCCTACAACATTGATTTCATGCTCATAGATCTGTGGACTGATGCAGCTCAGCTGATCTCTGCTGGATTCACTTGGGCTTGTCTGAGTTAGTGTGGTCAATTCAGGTCATCTGCATGTCCTCATCTAGGGATTGAGAATAAACAAGCAATAGTTTCCAGTACACCGTGGAGAAGGGACGCTGAAGCTCGCTGTGCCTCTCACCACCTCCGCTCCGCATCTGCACACTGCCGCTTCTCCCCACGGCCCACTGGCAAAGCCAAGGCACAGGGCCAAGCCCAAAGTCAAGAGGGTGGGGAGATGTAAACCACCCACGGTGAAGCTATGACAAGGATGAAGGATAAAGGAAAAATTACAGAGAAATACCATCTACCCTAACTGTAAGCTCATTACTTTTTCTATTTTTTTTTTATAATTTTTTCCTTTTCAAAAATAATTATTTCCTAGTTCTGACCATAGAAGAGGCCTAAAAGCAATGGCAACTCAGTAGCCCTGAGCAGCCCTCATCCAGACTGTGGTTTCTAAATGCCAATCCTCCCTAAAGAAACTAGCACCCCTGAAAGAATGCACAGTTCCGGGTCTGCGGCAGGAAATGTGCAGCATAACCCTGGGTATGGTGCTAAGCCAAAAAACAAGGAAGCAATAAAAAGCTAATGGGATTCTGTTAAAGGATACAGCAGCCAACAGGAAAGGGCTCCCATTGGTCAAGGAAAGGACAATTTATGTACCAAAAGAATGGTGACTACAAATGATGTAAATATACAGGATATATAAAAGTCCATGAGTTCGGCCTGGTACCTGTAGTTCAGTGGTTACGGTGCCGGCCACATACACTGGGGCTGGTGGATTCCAACCCGGCCCAGGCCTGCTAAACAACAATGACAACTACAACAACAACAAAAAATAGATGGGCGCTGTGGTGGGCGCCTGTAGTCCCAGCTACTTGGGAGGCTGAGGCAAGAGAACCGCTTAAGCCCAAGACTTTGAGGTTGCTGTGAGCTATGAGGGCATAGCATTCTACTGAGGGTGACGTAGTGAGACTGTCTCAAAAAAAAAAAGTCCATGAATTCATTATAATTCAGAGAGAGAGACAGAGATAGAGAAAGTGAGAGACAGACTAATAACCAAAACAAAACAAAACAGCACACACACACCAGGCACCATTAAAGATGAGTGGGGCACCAGTGCTTACTCTGAAGATTGATAATTAAAAGGGAAGAATTAAGTATTTATCCTGCCTTTTGTATACAAATAGCCCAGATGAGAGAAAATTCTTCTTAAGAATTTCAACTATAAATGTGAAAAACACGATAGAATGAGAAAAGATGCCATTTTTGTCATACTTAATAAAATACTTGACTCAGACAGAGATCACCAACAGATGGAATCATCAGATAAATGGTAGATGGGAACTTTACAACAAAGGGATAAGACTGTCGCCACTTGAACTGAGTGATCAATCCTTATGTGACGAAGAGCAGGACAACTGGCTGTCTCCTAATGTGATGTGTAAGACAAAGTACCCAGCACCACCTAGGAGTCTCCCTTAAAAGACTGAGCAAATATCAATCAAGTCTTTTGGGTGAATTTCCAGTTGAAAGAAAACACAGGAGAAAAGTGAACAAGTTAAGGCACCAAGAGGAAGCAGAGTATTCAGAATGTGGGAATGGCACAGCACAACTAACCTGACCTTCAGCAAACCAGGGCACTGGGGAAGGGACGAGGGTGGACTGCACCAGAATAAAAGGGAAACGTGGGAAGCAACCACCCAATGCCACATGCAGGCCCTGGAACTGCTTATTGCTGTGTGGGTTTGTCTGTCTTTGAAACAATTGGGGAAATTGGACATTCCCACAATTTGATCCCAAGGAATTACTGCTAATTTTGTTGGGTGTGATAATGACATTGTGATTATGTTAGAAAACAGCTATTTTTTAAGAGCTACATCTAAGGTTTTAATAACAGGACATCAGGTAGTTGCTTCCAGAGATTTCCAAAAATAAAGAAAAGAGAGGTAAATAAAGTAAATATGGCAATTTTTGGATCTTGGCAATAGGTGTGAGGATGTTATCACTCTTCATATATACAAGATATCCCAAGGTTTGTTCATAAAGTCACCATCCATAGTGAAAATGAGAAATTATAGCGAAATGTACCATTATTTACAAAATACTCATTATAAAATATTTACAAAAGATTCACTTTCATGACGTGTTGGCCATGTCTTTGTAAAACATGGGGAGTGTGTGTCTGTATCTGAAATTTTTAACAATAAGGAGAGGAAGGGGAACTGACAGGTAAAAAGATGGGGAGCAACAGGCAGGGTAGGACGAAGGCAAGGCACTTTTTCTTGGGTAAGCAAGAGACTAATGCAAAGGGATACTGGTGGGTGACAAGAATAGTCACAGCAACAACAATAAAAATAACAGCTGTAAGCTTGGCGCCTGTAGCACAGTGGTTATGGCGCCAGCCACATGCACTGAGGCTGGTGGGTTCGAGCCCAGCCCAGGCCTGCTAAACAACAATGACAACTGCAACCAAAAAATAGCTGGGCACTGTGGTGGGCACCTGTAGCCCCAGCTACTTGGAAGGCTGAGGCAAGAGAATTGCTTAAGCCCAATAGTTTGAGATTGTTGTGAGCTATGACGCCAAGGCACTCTACCAAGGACGACATAGTAAGACTCTGTCTCAAAAAATAAAATAAAATAAAATAAAATAAAGTAATGGCTATAAACTCTGGACTCCTACTCCTGGAGTCATGCCTTGCTCCTATCATCTACTTTCTGTGACAAGTTGCTCAGGCAGTTACATCACCTCTCTGTGCCACAGTTTCTCCATCTGTAAACAGAATAAACATTACACCTTCTAAGGCAGTGGTTCTCAACCTGTGGGTCTCGACTCACAGAAACTATATTAAAGGGCCACGGCATCAGGAAGGTTGAGAACCACTGTTCTAGGATAAAGTGAGGATTAGATGAGGTAACACACATAAAGTCTTTAAGCATTCAGCACAATGCCTGTACATTGTACATATTCTAAAAAGGTAAAATCAAGGTTAAGGTTTTCTAGGTTCCAGGCACTCTACCTGCACTTTCTCATTTAATTCTCCAACTAATCCTATAGGGAGGATTGCCATCCCTACTCTGTAAATGAGGAAACTGAAACTTAGAAAGGT
This sequence comes from Perodicticus potto, assembly GCA_963574655.1. Classification (NCBI taxonomy): domain Eukaryota; kingdom Metazoa; phylum Chordata; class Mammalia; order Primates; family Lorisidae; genus Perodicticus; species Perodicticus potto. The sequence goes on from CAUYRH010123416.1 coordinate 13,508, forward strand.
TAAGTGATTTATCCAAGGTCACACAGCTATGAACCAACAGAGTCAGAATTACTAAAATCTAGAATCAGACTGCCTGAATTTGATCTCTGATCTGAGGCCTGTGGGAGGAGTCCCCAAAGTGTCCCCCAACAATTCTTACTTAACTGGTGTCCAGTCTTCTTCAGTGCCCACCCCCCCCCCCACTGAAGAGGGCTAATCTGTGACACTAATAGGGCACTCTACAAATGAGAAGACGTGACTTGTGAGGCAGGTCACAAAAGCCATCGTGGCTTCTGTCTTGCTCTCTTGGATCACTCATTCTAGGGGAAGTCACTTACCATGCCTTGAAGACACTCAACAGCCCTCTAGACAATTCCCCATGGCGAGTAACTGTGGCCTCCAGCCAACAGCCAGGCACTGAGTGAGCTGCTCCAGAGCAGACTTCCTGGCTCCAGGCAAGCCTTCAGATAACTGCAGTCCCAGTTGATGTCTTGCTTCAACCTCCTGAGGGCCCTGAGCCAGGACCACCCAGCTAAGCCACTCCTAGATTCTCCACCCCTAGAAACTGTGGGTGGTAATAAATGCTTGTTTTAAGGTGCTAAGTTTGAAGGCAATTTGTTACGCAGCAACAAAGGACTAATACAGTGATCATGTAGTGAATTACAGTACTTAACATGCCTGAGCTTCAGTTTTCTCATATATAAAACAAAGATAAAAATAGCAAGTTGTTATGAGGATTAAATGAGACCCTGCATCTAAGGTGCCTGGCCTAGAGCCTGTACATGGTAAGTGCTGAGGCAGTGACCCACTGGGCATTCAGGGCTAAGCCAAAGGAGGACACAGAGGTAAGGGTCTGAAAGGGCAGGGCTGCTGCTCCACCACTGGAAGCTGCCTTCTTGCTGTACTGGTGACTCCCAGACCCCCATGGCTAGGGCAAGGGAGCTTTAAAATCTTTATGTTCAAATGGCCTCCACCTCCCCATCAACACAAGTCTCCTTGACCACACCCTCTGGGTATACTAATCCTCAAACCGAGAACATTCTTCTTCTATTCCTAGCACCACCCAAAAGCATCCAGGTCTCACCATAACTTCTCACAGTTAGCTCAAAGCCTTTCAGATCCAAAGGCATGACACATATCCCTCAGGAGCCTTCCTTTTTGGTTTTTTTTTGCAGTTTTTGGCCAGGGCTGGGTTTGAACCCACCACCTCTGGCATATGGGGTTGGCGCCCTACTTGTTGAGCCACAGGCGCCACCCCGAGCCTTCCTTTTTGAAGATAAATACCCCCAGCTCATCATTAAGAAGCACAGAGTTGACACACAGCATGATGGGAAGATGGAGGATGCGGAGACCTCAGGCAGGCTGGAAAAAGACCAACCAGGGGAAGCAGCTGATGCCTTCTAAGGAAACTCCGAAAGGACAAATCACCATATTTAAACCTCACCAGCATAAATGCCCCAGTTGTGAAGGAACTTGAAGGCCGAGAGTCCTAAACTGCTTTCCTAGACAAAGGAGGCCTGACAAGAGGGCTGTTTCCACAGCAGAAGAGGAGGGAGCCCACCATGCCCTGCACTTGTGGTGTAATGGCTGAGTACTCGGGCCTGGTTCAAGTCCCGGCTTACAGGATCTGTGGCCAATATTCTTACCTCGGTGGGGTGAATTAAAATAATTTTAGTAACTAAGGAAGAAAAATATATTTAGAGAGTTAGTATTTCACAAAGCAAAGTGCTGTCGGTCTTATAATCCTCTATATCCCTGTTCTCCCCTCTGACCCTGTATCACTGGGGATCTGTTCAAAAGCAGATTCCTGAGCCCCATTCTAAACCTAGCAGATCAGAAGCTCTAAGGATGAAGCCTAGGCATCTGTATATTTTTTACAGAATGCCCAAACTAATTCTGATGCACAAGCAGGGATGGAAGGATCTGGCCCACATTCAAGCTTCCTGACCCAGGGGGCGCGGGTCACTTGCAGTGCCCGCCTTGCTCTCAGATGCTGGCCTCTGCTTCCTGGAAAGTGCTGCCTGCATCAAACTTACAACCGTCCCTTATTCATGCCCTTCCAACTCTGGGTGCTCTGGGTGATCCAGCCACAACATGACAGGCAGCTGCAAGAGGAAAAATCCCAGGTTTCAGTCTGCTAATAATAAGGACAGCAGTGAAGAAGGTGGGGAAGAGCTCCCAGGGTCCTTCTTCTGACCAAAGCTTTGACAATGAGGAACAAACTCTTCCATTTTTAGCTAACATGCTACAGATCCAAGACATTCAAGTTTGGGATTTCTCCAGAAACCTCAAACAAATTAGTTCTGAGTCCTCCCTCTACATCAGAATCACCTGGCAAACGCTTATTAAATAAGGCTGACTGGGTTCCCGACCCCAACCCAGAGTTGCAGATTTAATGGTCTAGGGTAGGGTCTGGGCCCCCATGTTTCTAAGACAATCCAGGTGATTCTGATGTGGGCATCTGAGAACCACAGCTACGGGCTGCAGTCCACCTCCACATCCAGTCCCAACGTGAAGCAAGACAGGCATTGATGAGGTGCCTTCCAACTACCTGGTCTGGCCCTCGCTGTGCCTGTGAAGAGGAAGAATCTCTGCCCCTCCTCTCCTACCATCAGTCTAGACAGCCATGCTAGTTCAGGGCTCACGGCAGGTTGGCTTGCCCTCCTTGTTCAGGACAAAAAACAAAGCCCCAAATGTCTAAACTTATCCGGATCAAAGCTAAGAAGAGAACGTGATCAGAAATAGCTTCAGCTGAGAACTGAGGTGACCATCACACACTACTCCCCCAAAAGGCTCCAAGAAGCAGTGAGTTGATACTGTTTTTAATTAGAATGCATCATCATTCTACATTAGAACAGAACAGGGTGGCGCCTGTGGCTCAAAGGAGTAAGGTGCTGGCCCCACATGCCAGAGGTGGCGGGTTCAAACCCTGCCCCAGCCAAAACCTGCAAAAGAAAAAAGAAAAAAAAGAAAAGAAAATGTGGTGTATATACATCAGAACAGAACAGAAAAAGACTGGAGGTCAGCCAATTCAAAAAAGCAAACAGGTCTGCTCCCTACCGCTAACGAATACACACATGGACACACACACAAATTCCAATCATTGCCACGTCTTTACATAAATGCTGAGCAAAGCTAGCGGTACTAGTCTCTTCCTCATTTGTAGCAGACTAGATGCCAGCTCTCAGAAGGTCTGGATACTTCAGCTTTGTGCTAAGATACGCTGTCTTTCCCAAAGTCTTACTGGCAGCAGTCCTGAAGGAGAAGGGCAGTAAGAGTGGTCTAGAATGCACCACACGGCTGCACTGGGTGCCTTGTGACGCATCTCCTCACCTGGCACGCCCTCCTGAGTCTGCCCCTCACTCACAGGGCTGGGTCCATGGCCCTGCCTGCTTGTCTTGACCATGTTCTCTTGGCCCTCGAGGACTGGACTGACACTGGGCACATGACTGAGCTGGCCTGTACCAAAAGCTGCTCGGTCAGTCTGGGATGGAGGCTTGAGTGGGGATCATGAATGGGCCTTCTGGAGAGACCAAGTGGGACCACATGTAGAGATAGGAAAGCCGGCCAGAGAGGGCAGAGGCCAAAGCAGGGGAGGAACCAGGGACCACCTGCATCCTGGGCAGCTCTCCGGGAGCCCATAAAGTGCCCCTCTATCCTTGTAATAAATTTCTCTTTTTTTTTTAGACAGAGCCTCAAGCTGTCACCCTGGGTAGAGTACGTGGCATCACAGCTCACAGCAACCTCAAATTCCTGGGCTCAAGCGAGTCTCCTGCGTCTGCCTCCCAAGTAGCTGGGACTGCAGGCGCCCGCCACAACGCCCAGCGATTTTTTGGTTGCAGCCACCATTGTTGTTTGGCAGGCCCAGGCTGGATTCGAACCCGCCAGCTCAGGTGTACGTGGCTGGCGCCTTAGCCCGTTGAGCCACAGGCGCCGAGCCCCTTGTAATAAATTTCTCTTCCGCCTAGCAGCTACTTTGAAATGGATTTTTGTTTACTTGCTAACCAAAAAAAAAAAAACCTTCATATAAAATAAGCCTCATTATCAAACATTTCCAGGAATTTTTTTAAAGACCAAATTCAACTTTTTACCTTTTATTGATATGCTGTTTCTAAAAATGTACATATGTTTTTAATGTAAATATGGATGTTTTTTGCTGTGCAACTGGATTCAAAACAGAAGGCAACCACCAGAATTTGGGATCAAAAAAAAAAAAAAAAGAAAGCTCTCTAGAAAACCCTTCACGCATATCCCCTTCTTGACATTTTTAGCAGTAGGAACCTAGGGAAAGGAATTAGTGTGTCAAGACCGACTCTGAGGCATGGAGGCTTCCAAGTACCAACAGATCCTGGCCCTGCTGGAGGCCAGACAAAGGGTATTCTCTGGAGAACCAAAATACAGGACTCAGAAAATGAGCACCATCAAGGATGGAATGGGGTTTCAAATGAGAACACGCGTTTATAGAGACTTCAGGCGAGAAACCAGGAATCTGAGTCACTCTAATGGTGGCAAACAACATTCTCTCTTCCCAGCCACAGCGTTAACAGAAGAGTATGAAGGACAAAGTACAGACCTCCGGCTGGATGGCTTTAAACACGGGGATGTCCATTAGTGTAATCTGGCTCTGCAACAAAGAAAACAGATGTTAGAAAATCCTGTGTGTTGAAGGTAACCTTCATGTCATTTTAGTCTATACAGAGTAACATACACCCATAAAAGTTATGGTTTCCCCTCTGAAATAAAAAACAAGATAGAACAGACTTAAGAATTGGGGCTCAAGCAGATGAGGCACCAGCATGTACACCGGAGGTGGCGGGTTCAAATCCAGCCTGGGTCTGCCAAACAACAATGACAACTACAACCAAAAAACAGCTGGGCATTGTGGCAGGCGCCTGTAGTCCCAGCTACAGGAGGCAGAGGCAAGAGAATGGCTTAAGCCCAAGAGTTGGAGGTTGCTGTGAGCTGTGACGCCACGGCACTCTACCCAGGGTGACAGCTTGAGGCTCTATCTCAAAACAAAAAAAAGAAAAAGAATTAAGAGTTGGGTAAATATCCAAAACACCTCCCCCCCCAACCTTTGTAAATTTTGACCCACACCCTTTCCTTTTTTCTTGAACATGTGATGAACTTTTAATTTAAGAATTGATGATAGTTGTTTAGAGGGTGGGGCTGGGAGTAAGGGGAACATTTTTATTTTGGAAACTTTTGTATTGCTGGGATTTTTGTTTCAAGCAAGAACTACTTTTGTAATTTTTAGAAGTTGTAGACACAATATTAAAAATTAGAATTCTAAACACAGACACTATGTATTACTCTACAATTAGATTTATTTCAAAACTGTGGCTTATAGAAATTATACTTTTCTTCTGAAGGCTATCCTGCCCCTCAATTACATGGTAGAATACCATTCGAGATATGGCCACAGAGAGCACAAGGCCCATGCCAGCTGTTTATTCCGCCAGCCCACAATGACACGGGCATTGAAGCTGGAGGCAAGCATGTGGGACTTTTACAGCAATTTCATATAGCTGTAACATTTCTAATGTGGTTTTTTAAAAAGTATCATTCCTCAACAGATTGGAAAGGAAAGAAACTGGTCCTTCACCACAGTTAGCTTAAGAAGCATGGATGTCATCAATAGAGAAAACACAAACCAGGTTGAAAGGCTGTGCCTGCCGGAGGACAGCAGGAGGCATCACTACTGACCATGTTCCAGGCCCAGGCATGGACTGAGCTGACATCGCTCACCTGACCCACCTACCTCCACATTTTACCCGGGAATCCAGAAGTCAGTTAGCTGATGCCTCTGTGACAGGCCAGGGAAATGCAAGCCGAGGGCCCTGGGAGACCTATTAACATGAGAAGACACCCTGTCCTCTGAACACAAGGCCATCTGGGATGACAGGGTGTGGGAGAACAAGTGTGGGCTCTGGAATCTAATCTAAAAAAGTCTTCTTTTTTTTATGGTGAGTCCTCTGACACATGGTACCTACTCTCAGGTACCACAACTAGAAAGTGATGATAATAATCCCAATCTTACAGGGTCTTGGTAAAAATTCAAGATAAGAGGTGCAGAATGACTGGCACCTAACAAATTTACCATGAATATATGAGTGTGTGTGTGTGGCAAAGATGGGCTCATGTATTGGCATGTGAATTGATGGTTCCTGAACAATGTGTAAGCTAGAAATAAGGGACCATAAATTTGGCTGAATATGTATGCACTGAAGTTGCTCTAGTTCAGTGGTTCTGAACCTTACTAATGCCGCAACCCTTTAGTACAGTTCCTCATGCTGTGGTGACCCCCAATCATAAAATTATTTTCGTTGCTTAGTAGCAACGAACTGTATTAAAGGGTCGTGGCATTAGGAAGGTTGAGAACTACTACTCTAGAAAAAGGTTTTACAAGTCTGTTTCATTGAGTCAGCAAAACCCTCCTGTCAAGAATACACTGGAGAAATATAGCAATATACAAGCATGTCACTTGTGACTACAATCCAGGACTTAGAGGCAGAACTGCGGTCAGCTCTTGGCACAATTTGAAGGTGGTCTAAGACCACTCGGATCCTGAGGAGCACAGGATGCTCAGGGCTGGGTTGGAGGTAAGAAATGGGATGCCAACAGACGGCCTCATTTCCCCCTCCAGGGGCACAGAGGTGGAAGGTTGCCACTAACAGATCCCCAGCTGGGAGACAGGGATAGCACTGGGGAAAGGAAGCACTGGAGGGAAATCTGAGCCCTCTGACCTCTGTGTCCCATCCACCAGTGGCAAGGGGACATTCGACATCAGCATAATGTGAATCTGGCCCTCGCAATCCTGGTGTCAAATGACCAGGGGCCCATGTCTGGCCTGGGACTACCACACCCAGAGGTGCATCCTGGGCAGCAAACAGACTGGCATTTCTTTTGCCAGATTCATCAAGATTGTTAGCCAAGTACTCCTCATATTTGTATTAATTCTGCCATCCTGGGGAACAGAAAGGCCTTGTGAAGATAGGAGATTTGAGCTGAAAGCTTAGAGGGCCTTGGAAATCTCCTCTGCAGTTCAAGTTAACTCCCTATCCGGGAGAACTGACAGGATGTTTGCAATGTCATTTAGGAAAAGAACCAAAAGTCTGCTAATGTGAAAATGAGAAAACTTCCTTTCCATCCTGCCATCAGTTCTAGCATTTGCCACTGAATTTCCACATGATTTATTAAAGTAGTGACATTCCATTTTATATTTTTTGTATGGTCCAAATTTCAAATATCCTGGCCTCCACTTAGACTGTAAGTCAGAAAATGTGTTGAGGTGTTTTATTCAAAACAAACAACAGAAGTCAGGAGTCTTAAAATAGACTAGTTGGTTCTAAACACATAATAAGGGTTTTCAGAAGAATCTCTTCCATTTGTATCCTCTTAATTCTGACCAAAAAAGATCCACCAAGGATATATCCACGCAAGGATATATCAACATAAGATACTTAGGTAAAAATCAGATTTTAAATTCCATGCCATTTTATTACAAAGCCAAACACATGTTTAAAAGGTTGCTAATGAGCAATGCTCCCCGCAAGGTTGTATACCCCAAGGCAGCCAGTTTTGCCAAAAAGAAAGAGTATGCGTATGGGTAGGGGTGTGAGGGACAAGGTCAGGCCCATCTCACTTCACAGCTGGCTCTCAGCTATCTAAGGACCCTGCCCCACTTCGAGAGCAATGCCCCAGCTTCCTGGAGAGAAAAAGCCCTGGGGGGTTGCAGGGGGGGGGGTCACAGCCTCAACAGAACACGAGGCAACAAGGCTCCCACTCTTATTTGCAAGCAGCAGAGCTGCCCAGCAATGGGGCTGGACAAGTCCCTTAATGGCTTATCCTTATTTGGGGAAATAAAGTCTTAACACAGATGTCCAATTACGCTGGTCACCTGACGGAGCCTTCCTTAGTCCCACCTCCTCCTTCCTCCCACGCCAGGGCCCTAAACATCCAGGTTTTTAAGGGAAATACCCAATCTCTACATATCACAAGATGTTTCTATAGCCATAAGCACTGCAGAGTGGACAGACCTGGTGGAGCACTATACAATGTGGCCCCAAAGAAAAAACTGCTATTATGTGGATAAATGAAATCTACCCAGTGAACAAAAAAAGAGGAAAAAAGTTTTTTGCCTATGTTAAAGGTAGTACTTCTTCTTCCCCTGTAGCAGTGGCTGAGTGAATCCTCTCTTCCCAGCTAGTCTTAGAGTAAGGGTCTCCTAGACCCCAAATAAACAAGCAAAAAGCTGCTGGCAGATCACTAGTATGGCCAATAACAGAGGATATCTTAATTTGCCTTTGATCACTCCACCACAGCACAACCAGGAGGGCTCACAGAATAAAAAGTCATTGTCTCCTGCTTTAACTCCTAGAGTCATAGGAAGCAGAGCCACAGTCGGGGAAATGCAAACTACACAGGGTAGGCTGTCTGTCAGCACTGCTACCACTGATGGGCCTGTCAACTACTCTGATCCTTTTTTTACATATACTCTGTTTATACTCATTTATACGTTAACTTTATACATATTGCTGGTGAAGAAAAAGCACTGGAAGATTTCTTGTTTCTTTTCAGTTTTGTGTAATCTCTAAAGAACTCAAGCTTTTGTATAACTACTCCAGTAACAGCTGTTCATTTGCTTACAATGTCATATATTCAATTGCTGGACAACTCAAATATAATTTTTTTTTTTTTTGAGACAGAGCCTCAAGCTATCGCCCTGGATAGAGTGCCGGGGCATCACAGCTCATAGCAACCTCCAATTCCTGGACTCAAGCGAGTCTCTTGCCTCTGCCTCCCAAGTAGCTGGGACTACAGGCGCCCGCCACAATGCCCGGCCATTTTTTGGTTGCAGCCGTCGTTGTTGTTTGGCGGGCCCGGGCTGGATTCGAACCCGCCAGCTCAGGTGTATGTGGCTGGTTCCCCAGCCTGTTGAGCCCCAGGCGCCAAGCCAACTCCCTGTCTTCTTTGAGTCTCAGTTACCACTAGATCTTACAGTAGCAGATCAGATTTCATAGAGTTATTTTCTGTTTATTTTCATTTTTAAAAAGAATTGACTGCTCTGATTCCTTCAGAAAGTAATCTAGCAGTAACACATTAAAAAGTTTTTAATTTCTTATTTTTAAAACATACCAAACCTACACAAAATTTGCAAAAACAGTATGGTGAACTCTCACAACTCTTCCCCTAGCTTCACTAATTACTAACATTATGCCCCATTTGCTATATCTGTCTATATAATTATATGTACACATTTTTCTGAACCATTTGAGAGTAAAATACATACAGATATTATAAACCCTCACCCCAAAACACTTCAGCATGTATTTCCTTACATAAAGATAAACTTATGGCAAAATTATTACATTAGGGAAATTTATCATTGATATAATAGTATTGTTCAATATACAGCCCACGTTCAAAATTTGTTAATTATCACAATACTGTTTTCACAGCAATTTTTTCTTGATCCTGGATCATGAGTGACATTTAGATATTATCTCCCAAAAAGTGAAATGAACATATTAATGACACAGAAAGAAAGGCACTTTATATACAGACCTAGACTCCATAGAGGACACTTTATATATAGATCCAAATGATATTCTACAGATAGAGATACAGATATAAATGTAGATGTTTACTGTACCATTGTTTGTAGCAGTAAAAATCTGGAAACAATCTGAAAGGCTAACAAAAGGGACTTGTTGAAAAAAATATGGTACATCCAAACACTGGAATATTATGCAGCTATTATTAACAATCAATTAAATCTGCATATATGGACCTAGAAGGATGTCTATGATCTACTAATGCTAAAGTCAGGTTCCAGTATTGCTTTTCGTTCTGATTTCAACCACTGGGGAAACGGAAAGATTGAGGCATAGCTATAGAATATCCCCCCCCAAAATGGGGACCTGTTCAATGATTTTAATTCTTTTATAAAATAACACACATTTATAGAAAACAGCATTACGAACCGCATGGCTTGATGACTTGTTATGAGATGAACACCATTTAGCCATCACTAGGTCAAGAAACAGCCACCCCGACAGATGAAGGAGTGGGTAAACAAAATGTGTTGTTCACAACAAAAGAATATCATTTGGTCTTAAAAAGGAAGGAAATTTTGACACATGCAACATGGATGAATCCCAAAGACATTGTGCTAAATGAAATAAGCCAGGCACAAAAAAAGATTACATAATCCCACTTATATGAGGTAACCAGAGAAGTCAAAATCGGTGAGACAGAAAGTACAATGGTGACTGCTAGGGGTTGGGGAGAAAGGGAAATGAGGAGTTGTTTAATGGATATAGTTTCAGTTCTGCAAAATGAGAACAGTTCTGGATATTGGTTGGACAACAATGGAATGTGCATAACACTACTGAACCATACACTTAAAAATGGCTAAGATAACAAATTTTATGTTACATATGAATATATTTTGTCACAATTAAAAAACAAGAGGAAGTCACTCCAAAAGTTCTTCCTTGTAACTGATCCCAATCGCAGGTCTTTCTCTCCCAGCAAAAGTAACCCCTTGGCCAGATGTGGTAGCTCATGTCTGTAATACTAGCACTTTGGGAGGCTGACAGGGAGGATCACTTGAGCTTAGGAGTTCGACACCAGGCTGGACAACATAGCAAAACCCCATCACTACAAACATTTTTGCAAATTAGCCAGGAATGGTAATACTTGCCTATAGTCAGTCCCACTCACCCGGGAGGCTGAGGCAGGAGGATCGCTTGAGCCCAGGAGCTTGAAGTTACAGTGATCATACCACTGTACTCCAGCTATCCTCATGTTCCTCAGGGGGGTTTTTCCTATATAATTTTACCAATGTATACATCTAGGCATCACAGTGAAGGATGGCCCAGTTTTTAAAAAATTTCATGTATACTTTTCAAATCTCCTTTACATATATTCTCTCCATTCTTTTATATTCTTTATAACCTATCTGTTAAAGAATCCAGGCCACATGACCTACATAGTTCACCGCACTTATGGAGCAGGTCACTGTGTTTTTCGGTCTGGGTATGACAGTCCAGGTATGTCCTGCAAATCCGCAGCTGGACCCAGAGGCTTCTTCTGACACAGGTTCGCCCCTTTGCTCTGACTGGAGGCGTGGTGTCTTGTTTCATCAGAAAGCACATAACAGCTCTCCTTTTGCAATGTTATTTGCTGTTGATACTCCCTGCTTAGATCTTTTCATTCACTGGGATTATAGAGCAATGTCAGGGCCCCAGTAAGTTCCCATGGCACCCACAGGACATGAGACCTCTTACGCCAGGGGCATGGGGAAGAAGGAGACATGGGTGGGAAACATTTCTGTGGTTCTGGAGAGAAATATAGCCCACAGACACAACTCACAACCAGGCTTGAGGGTACCCCAGAGCCAACATGCTCTCTCTACCCTCAAAGGGCAAAGGAGGATTCCAAGTCATGGCAAAACAAGGAGCCAACCCTGCTTCCCCCAAAAAGAGACAGGGCCTTGGTCAGCACACTAGTTGAAGAAAATAACTTCTAAAAATTATTACTTTTTAAATTTTTTGTTATTGTTTGGGATTCGTTGAGGATACAAAGAATTAGGTTACACAGATTGCACTTGTTAGATAAAGTCCCTCTTACAATTGTGTCCTACCCCTAAGAGGTGTGCCACACACCGTGACCCCTCTGTTCCCCACCCTCCTCTCCTCCCCATTTGCTCATTCCCCTACGCCCCCTTATATTAGATATCTACTGCCTTCATGTTAGAATAGAGTACACTGGATTCTTGCTTCTCCATTCTTGTGATGCTTTACTAAGAAGAATGTGTTCCATTTCCATCCAGGTTAATACAAAAGAAGTAAAGTCTCCCTTGATCTTTTGTAGTGGCTGAATAGTATTCCACAGTATACATACACCACAGCTTGTTAATCCATTCCTGGGTTGGTGGGCATTTAGGCTGTTTCCACATTTTGGCGATTGTGAATTGAACTGCGATAAATAGTCTAGTGCAAATGTCCTTGTGATAAAAGGATTTTTTTTTCTTCTGGGTAGATGCCCACTAATGGGATTGCAGGATCAAATGGGAGGTCGAATTTGAGTTCTTTGAGGATTCTCCGTACTTCCTTCCAAGAAGGCTGTATTTATTTGCAGTCCTACCAGCAATATAAAAGTTTTCCCTTCTCTGCACATCCACCTCAGCATCTGCAGCTTTGAGACTTTGTGATATAGGCCATTCCATATAGTCAGTCCCACTTACCCAGGAGGCTGAGGCAGGAGGATCAGGTGATATCTCAGGGTGGTTCTCATTTGCATTTCTCTGATGATTAGGGACAATGAGCATTTTTTCATATGTTAGTTAGCCCTATTCATCTGTCTTCTTTACAGAAGGTTCTATTCATCTCTTTTGCCCAGTGATATATGGGATTGCTGGGTCTTTTTTGTTAATTTGAGTTCTCTATAGATCCTAGTTATCAAGCTTTTGTCCGATTCATAATATGCAAATATCTCTCCCCATTCTAAAAGTTGTCTGTTTGCTTTGTTGTTTCCTTAGCAGTACAGAAGTATTCAGTTTAATTACGTCCCATTTGTTTATTTTTGTTGTTGCAATTGCCACAGAAGCCTTCTTCATAAAATCTTTCCCCAAGCCACTATCTCCAAGTGTTTTCCCCACACTTTCTTCTAGGAATTTAATTGTTTCATGCCTTAGGTTTAGATCTTTTATCCATCTTCAATCAATTTTTGTGAGTGGAGAAAAGTGTGGGTCCAGTTTCAGTCTTTTACATGTGGTTATCCAGTTCTCTCAGCACCATTTACTGAATAGGGATTCTTTCCCCCACTGTATGTTTTTGTTTGGTTCATCAAAGATCAGGTGACTGTAAGATGTTAGTTCCATCCTATGGTTTTCTATTCGGTTCCAGATGTCTACGTCTATTGTTGTGCCAATATCATGCTGTTTTGATCACGATGGCCTTGTAGCACAGCCTAAAGTCTGGTAGGCTGATGCCCCAGGCCTTGTTTTTATTACTAAGAATTACCTTAACTATACAGGTTTTTTTCTGGTTCCATTTCTTCCAAATGAAGAATTATTTTTTCCAAATCTCAAAAGTATGATGTTGGTATTTTAATGGGGATTTGCACTGAATCTGTAGATTGCTTGGGGAAGTATAGACATTTTAACAATGTTGATTTTTCCCAGCCATAAGCATGGTATGTTCTCCATTTGTTACCATCTTCTGCTATTTCTTTTCTTAGGATTTCATAATTTTCTTTATAGAAATCCTTCACCTCTTTTGTTTGTTATACATATTCCTAGTTATTTCTTTTTTTTGAAGCTAATGTGAAGGGAATTGTGTCTTTGATTAGCTTCTCATCTTGGCTGTTACTGGCATACACAAAGGCTACCAATTTGTGGACATTGATTTTATAGCTGAGAAATTACTCTATTTTTGGATCACTTCCAGGGGTCTTGGGGTTGAATCTTTGGGTTCTCTAAGTATAAGATCATATCGTCGGCAAAGATGGAGAGTTTAACTTCCTCTGCACCCATCTGAATGCCCTTTGTTTCCTTCTCTTGCCTGATTGTATTGGCTAGAATATGTTCAGTAGTAATGGTGGTAGAGGACAACCTTGTCTGGTTCCAGTTCTGAGTGAAAAAGCTTTCAGTTTTACTCTATTCAGTATCGTATTAGCTTTGGGTTTGTCATAGATGGCTTCAATCAATTTAAGAAATGTGTCACCTATATCTATATTCTTTAGAGTTCTAATTAGAAAAGGATGTTGAATTTTATTGAATGCTTTTTCTACATCTATTGAGAGGATCATATGGTCTTTGTTTTGCTTCTGTTAATAAGGTCAATTATGTTTATGGACTTGCATGGGTTAAACCAGCCTTGCATCCCTTGATCATGATGAATGACTTTTTTAATGTGTAGCTATAATCTATTGGCTAGGATTTTATTGAGAATTTTTACATCTATATTCATTAGTGAAATTGGTCTGAAATTCTCCTTTTCAGTTAGGTCTTTTCCTGGTTAAGGTATCAGGGTGATGTTTGCTTTGCAGAAAGTGTTGGGAATGATTCCTTCCTTTTCAATTTTTTGTAATAATTTCTGCAATATAGGTATACGCTCTTCCTTGAAAGTTTGATAGAATTCTGGGGTGAAGCCATCTGGACCAGGGCCTCTTTTTTTTTTGAGACAGAGCCTCAAGCTGTCACCCTGGATAGAGTGCTGTGGCATCACAGCTCACAGCAACCTCCAAATCCTGGGCTCAAGCAAGTCTCCTGCCTCGGCCTCCCAAGTAGCTGGCACTACAGGCGCCCACCACAACGCCCGGCCATTTTTTGGTAGCAGCCGTCATTGTTGTTTGGCGGGCCCGGGCTGGATTCGAACCCGTCAGCTCAGGTGTACATGGCTGGTGCCTTAGCCCATTGAGCCACAGGCGCCAAGCCCGCCTTTCCCTTTTAATAATTAGAAGTTTTCAAAATAGTGCCAATCGGACTGAAAGTCTAAATCAGCA